>KZ112606.1:0-92567 GCA_002120305.1 Hypoxylon sp. CO27-5 | reverse complement strand
GCGGGCACAGGGAAAGAGAGGGGGGGGGGGGGGGGAGGGAGAGGGGAGGGTATACGGCCGCGATGAGATGAGGAGTCTAGGGATCGGTTGCATTGTTATTTTTTTCAAGGCCGCGCGCAGTACGCTATAGATTTGCTCATATTTGCAAGCAACGGCACGGTTTTTTTCCCGTTGCCTAGGTACGACTTATTACACTAGAGCTAAATAGGTCCCGGTAGCAACCGAATTGTGTTTTTTCCCACGTTTGATGACTTTCTGGGTTGGTGATTCGTGCTGCTGTTATGTTGGCACGGCGTGTACTAGGTGGTATTTTGCTATGCAGTGAATATATTGACTTGACTTGACTCGTGATCTATCGAATGTATTCAACATGGCATGGAATACTCTCCTTACACTCGAATTTATGGGTATAATGTCTAGATTTGTAGAGCTAGTCCAGATACAAGTACAGATGCATTGACTATCACATTAAGAGGGGCACTCCACGATTTCAGGGGTACCTAGACACAGAGAGATTTTGAATAGGTCAATAGTTTAACTTTATCATTAGTATTATCAGCTTGGGTAGGGTACAGTGGGACCTCAAATTTATCCGGTCCACCCCAACCACCATGTTTTTTCGCGTAGCGTGTTTAAATTTATCTCGGTGAAGCTTAAACCACGAGTTTAAAATCTTTGTGCTTATTTTGCTATAAAAATTTTAGGCCAATTAAAAGGGATTATAATCCTTATAAATCTTTTTGAACATATGGTTTAAGGTATTTTAGCTTAAATTAACATTTTTTAATTATAACTTTTTTTATTAATTTTATTAAATATATATTTATTTAATTAAATAAATATTAAAAAATTAATTATATTAAAAAAATAAAAAAGTTAATAATTAATTTAAATATAATTTAACATTATATAATCGTTTTTAATAACTTTTTAATAAAGCTTTTATTAAAATTTTTAATATAAATATAATTAATTAAATGTTTTTAATATTATTATAATTTTAATAGTTTTAACGTTTAATATATATATTTAAGTTATTTTTAATTAATTAATAAAAAAAAAAGTTTTATATATTAAATATTTTACTTTAAAATATTTTTTAAAAATTATTTAATATATAATTATTAAATTATAAAACGATATAAATAAGGTATTTTATTAAATTTAAATTAATATTTATTTTTTAAAATAATTAAATGTTTTTTTAATGCTTATAATATACTTAAATTATTTTTAATTAATTAATAAAAAAAATAAAAAGTTTTACATATTAAAGTTTTTATTTTAAAATATTTTTTAAAAATTATTTAATATATAATTATTAAATTATAAAGTAATATAAATAAAATATTTTATTAAGTTTAAATTAACATTTATAATTAAGGAATTTTTTTTAATAGTTATTTTATATTTAAATTAAGTTTAATAAATATAAAAAAAAATAAAGAATTTTATATTTAATATATTTTACTTTAAAATTATTTTTTTAAAACTATTTAATATATAATTATTAAATTATAAAGCTATTTAAATAAATATTTTAAAAAAAGTATATATATTTTTAACTAAATAACTTTAAATTAAATAAAGTTAATTTATTATTATTATTATTATTATTATTATTATTTTTACTTTATATGCTTATATATATATAAAATTACTTTAAAGTAAATATTTATCCTATAAAGGCATATAATATTACTACTTAATAAATCTTTAAATAAAAACTATACTTTATTAAAGAAAACCTACCTTATTTTAATATTTCCTTGCCTATATTATATAATTGTATTATTTACTACTTTTTTAATTTAAAAACTTACTTTCTTAATAAAAATAAATATAAAAAAATAAAGAAAAATAAAATTATTATTGCTAATAAAAGCTTTAAGTTTTTATATACTTTTAAAATATTAAAGACTTATAATTATACCATATTAAAACACTATTAATATATTACTAATTTAATAATTA
This sequence comes from Hypoxylon sp. CO27-5, assembly GCA_002120305.1. Lineage (NCBI taxonomy): Eukaryota > Fungi > Ascomycota > Sordariomycetes > Xylariales > Hypoxylaceae > Hypoxylon > Hypoxylon sp. CO27-5. The sequence goes on along the minus strand of KZ112606.1, from coordinate 90,593 downwards.
TTTATTTAAATAACTTTATTTATTTCTTAAAGCTAATCCCTTTTTTATTAAAGTTTTTAATTAAAGCCATTATTTAATTAATTAATAATATTATTTTAATAATATTTAAGGGCTATTAAACCTTTATTATTTAATTTTAAATATATAATAATTATTTATTCCCATAAATAACTATAAATAACTTCTTTTTTTTAACATTTTTTTATCCTTTTTTTTATAATTTCTTAGCTTAAAACTTTTAAATCACCTTTAATACACTTTCGCTATAATTAATAATTATATTACTATTCCTTAAAAAAATAAAATAACTTCCTATATTTTATATATAACTTATAATTAATTTATTTATAACATATATAAACCTAAAATAAAATATAAAATTATTTTTAACTACATTTTTAATTAAGTTTTTTTAATCACTTATAACTATTATACCTATATAAGGCACTTCTATAATAATATATATAATCCTTAACTTATTTAATAATATTTTAAAAATATTACTAATTTTACTTTTACTTAATTTACACTTAATATATAAGATAATACCTTTACCCTTATATTTCTTTTAAAATAAATAAAGCTTTTATTTACCTTAATCCTTTTTATTAAAAATAAAAAGCAAATTTATCACATAAATAACTAATATTAGTATTTATGTAAATATTAAAACGTTATTACATTAACTATAAATTACTTACTTTTTAACTTTACCCATATTAAATTAACCTATTATATAACCTTTTACCCTTATATAATAAATAAAATAATTAATTTAACTTTATATATGTAATAAGTATAAAGCTAATAATATTATCTTTTATATTTACATTTATAAAATAATTATCTTAATATAAATAACCTAATATTATATTAATAATTATTTACTAATTTATTAAAAACTATATACGATAAAATTATTTACTACAAGGCTTTAAAGTATTAACTATTACTTAAAAATAAGGGATATTAACATTAAAAACTAATAAAAATTTAATTCTATATAAAAATAAAATAAACTATTTTTAATAAATTAGGAAATATAAAAGAGGTTATATTTATAACTAACTTTTCTTATTTTCCTAATAAAAAATATTAAATTAAAATTAAAGATTAAAGCTATAATTACTATTATTATTATTATTACTATTATTACTAATATTATTATCACTATTAATATTACTTATATTTAAATTTTTATTTTATTATAATTTAACTATTATAACTATAAATTTATTTAATTTTATTTACTACTAATAATATAATAACATTTTATTATTTCTTTATTTAATTTTTTATATTACCTTTATTATTATTAATAAAAATATTATCCTATATATTAGTAATAATTTCCTTTTTAAAAACCACTTAATAATAACCTTTGCTTTATTTAAATTTATTAAAGCCCTTTTATAATCTTTTTATATAATTAATACCTTAAGTTTTAACCATTAGTAAAATATCTACTTTATATAAACATATTACTAATATTTTATAATTATATAATATATTATTTCTTTTTTTCCACACTTATATTTAAATATAATAATATTAAGTATTTCCTTATTAAATAAAAATACCTTAAGCCTTATTTTTTTTATATATATTTATATTAAAGCTATTACTTTATATTTATATAACTTATAATATTATTTTCTAATTTTTATTCCTTTTAAAATAATTATTAATATAAATATAATTTAATAATTCCTTATTCCTATATATATTTTCTTTTACTTTTTTATTAATATATCTTTTAAATAATTATCATTAATTAATTATTTTATTAGTTAAAAACTTTTTATTTTATTATTATAATTAAAATAAACTATTAATAATTCATTTTTAATTTGTTTATAATAATTTCTTTTATTATAATTAAACCTCCTTAATTATATAACTATTTTTTCCCTTATTCCTTTTATTACCTTATTAAAGCCACTAAACTAAACTTTAAACTTAAACTTAACCACTTATATATTTAAATATAAGTTAATAAATAAATATTTTATTTTACTTTTAAATTATATTATAAATATAATCTTATACACACCACTTACTTCTTATAAACATACTATTTATATAATATATAACTTATTTATAATCCTTTTAACTTTACCTATTTTATTAATTATATACTAGGTTATTACTTTATAAGCTATAATACTTTATATAATTTTAATATAAATTTCTTTAACTTATAAAATATTATAACCTTATATATTAATTATTAACTTTAAAAGGATATATTATTATCTTTTTATTTTAATTTTAATAACTTTAAAATACCTTTACTATTATAATTTCTTATTAAACCATACCTTTAAAAAGCAAATACTTTTTAAAGGTTTTACAATAATATCTTTAATTATTATCTTTTATTTTTTAAAGGAATAAATTCTTATAAAATATATTAACTTACTTTTATATAATATAAAAATCATTTTATAATAGGCTACTTAATCCTTATAAATTCTATAAACTTCCTTTAATTTTTTATAATTTTTTTTAATACTTTTTAAGGTTATTAAAAAATTAATATCATTTATAAAACTTATCACTAAAATACCTTCCTACTTTAATTTTTTATATAACATAATAATATAAAAGATAAATAATATTAGCAAAAGTAAAAAACTTTATAATATTTCATTAATAATTTAATAATTTTTTACTATTTTATTATTAAAGCTTAACTATACTTTCCTTTTTATTATAAAATTTTTAACCCAATTTATAACTTATTATAAAAACCCTTTCTATTTTAATATGTAACATATTTTATATAAAATAATATTATCAAATATTTTAAAAATATTTAATTAAAAAAATAAAGCCATAATATTATATTTTTACATAAAATATATTCCCTTTATTACTATTTAAATTACTACTTTTATTAATTTATATATTTTATTTCTTATTTAACCCTTAAATAATAAATGTTTTAACTTTACTATAAAAATTATTTATATAACCATAATTTTTTTAATTAACTTTTTTATAATATTTAAAAAAATAATTAACTTATATATCTTTAAAAGGATTTTTTTTTTTACTAATTTTTTAAGTTTAAATAATATTATTATTAAAACTTTTTAAAAAGTTTTTAAATAATAATTAAATATAAAGCTTTATATAATAATAATAACTAAGGCATAATATACCAGCTTTTTATAAGCTTTAATAAACCTTATTAATAATTTATCTTTATTAAAAACTTTTTAAGTTTTAATATTCTTAATTATTTCCTTTATTTATTTTTATTTTACCACTTTTAATATATTAAAAACTTTACTTTATAAATATTCCTTTAACTTTTTAATTAAAATATTTAATAAATTAACTTAGGGATAAGGAAAAAAATACTCCAATAATAATATACACTTATTCTAATAATCTTATACCTATAGCTTTTTTTAAAGGCTTTTCCTTAATATAAATAATTAATTATCCTATTATAACTACTAACTTTTTAACCTTACCTACCTTTTTAAGGTTTATAATTTCTTATTATTATTTAAAACCTTTATTAAAGTTTTTTTAAAATAATTCCTTTTTACCTTAAAAATAATTTCCTTAAAAGCCTTATTACTTTATTTTAACTAATCTTATAATTTATTTATATATTAAATTACTCATTTTTACTTTAACCTAATCATTTACTTTTTAATTACTTTTATCTTTATATTTTATTATTATATTACTTTTATATAAGATATTTTTTATTTTAAAATTATTACTATTATTATTTTTTAAAATTTTATTATTAAATATTATATATATTTATCCATTTTAACTAATATATTAAAACCTTTTAAAATAACTAACTTCCTATTTTTCATAACTATTATATTTTTATTTAATTCCTTTTAAATTTTATTATTAAAATCCTTATACTTAATTATTAATTTTCCTTTAAAATATATAATAATCTTTTAAACTATATAATCAAATCTTCCTTAACTTAATGTTTTAAATTATATATTATATATTTTTTTATTTATTTATATTAAATTAAATATAAAGTTTTTTTAATTTTACTATTTTTTAATAATAATATCTTTAAGTATTATAAGAATAAACCACCAACATAATATAAATATAAATAACTCCTTTAAATTTTTAATTATTTATTTTTCATTATCCCATAATAAATAATATATATTAAAATCACTTATTATTATATTTCATCTTATATTTCTCTTATTTAATAAAATAAGGATTAAACTTTATCTTATAATATTTTATAACTTAATATATATTAATTAAATTATAAACTTTCTTTTAATAATTTATAAACTAATTATTATTTAATTATATTTTACTTTATCTTATTAACTATTCCTATTAATCTTTTTATTTATATATAAAACCACTCTTTTTATTCCTCCTTATATTATATAATAATTTCTTACTTAAAAATAATAAAATACATTATTAATAAAGTAGGATTTTTAAACCATTATTAATTTACTATTATATTAACTTTTTAATGCTTATAATATAATTATTTTTATATTTATTATATTTTAATATATTATTTTAATTTCATTTATTATATATTTTTAAAATTATAAAAATTTCTTATATTTTATAATCTTTTTATAATTAATTTTAAACCTACTTTTTAACTTATAATAATAATTAATAAGCTTTTAAAAAACATATATATTAAAGATAATTTATCTATTATTTAAACTTTACTTCTTAACTTATATAACCTTTCTTTTTATAAAATATTTAATTATATTTTATTAAAATTATCTATCCTTAAATTAAATATAATATACTTTTATCTTATTTATAAGGATTATAATCCCTAAAATATAAATTACTTTATAATAAATATTACATTAATTATATCCTTTTTTTTAAATTAATAAAATTTATATATATAAACTTTTTTAACTTTCCTTTTAACTTTTTAAACTATTTTATATTTAATATTTTATACTATATATTTCCTATTATAATTATAATATTAAAACACTCTTTAATAATTATAATCACCTCTTTTATAAATTAATCCTAAACATTTACTACACTTAACTTATTCCTTATAATACTTAACTATATACCTAAATCTATAACATTTAAAGTATTATTTAACCTTAACTTTTTTAAAAAAAAACTTATATTAAAAGATTTTTACTTTTTAAATTAACCTATTAATATATAACTACTAAGCTATAAATAAATTATTAACTTATAAGATAAAAATAATATATTTTACTTTAAAATTTTTATAATATATTAACTTAATTTCTTTTATTATAACTATATTATATATTTTAATTTCTTTAAAAAGTTTTATAAACATTATATATATATTTTATAACTTATTTACTTTAAAGCTTTTAGCCATTATTATAAATAATTATCTTATATTTATTATTTATATTTTAAAAGCTTATTATATTTATTCCTATTTTTCCTTATATGCGATAACATTAAGTTTAAATATAAATATTATATCCTTATTTTGTAATTTTTTTATAGCTATAACTTTTTTACTCCTAATTAATTTATTAATTATTATTATTATTTCTTTAATACTTTTTTTAATTAATTCTTTATTTAATTAGGCCTTTTTAATCATTAATTTTTTAAATCTTTTTATAGGAATGGTTATTATTAAGATTTATTAGTTAAGGTTTTTAACAATTATATTTACCTAAGTTTATATAATTAAAATAATATTAATTTATTTTTAAATTGTTAATAATATATTTACTTATTTATTTATTATTACTTAAATTAAGTTAACTTTTATTATTATAATTAACTTTTTTATTTCTTTTAAATTTCCTAATTTAACATGTTATTACTTTTTTATTATATTATTACTTATAAACTTATAAGCCATTTTTAAGATTTTTTTTTATATTTTTTTTACTTTACTTTTATTTTTTTCTTTTATTATTCCTATTAATCTATTAAATAATATTTTAATTGTATTAATTTTATTTTAATTATATTATTACTTCCTTTTATTTTTATTTTTATTTTTATTATTATTATCCTTTAAAATATACTATTAATCCGTATACGTTTTAAGGGAGGTATATATATCTTTTATTATTACCTTTTAAGTAGCATTTTATATAAATATTTAAGCAATAATGTAAGTGTATAATATTTTTATTTCTAATGTTATTTAATACAATTAAAATGTTAATGCCTTTTTATTTAAGTTAGGTTGTTTAAGTTAAAAAAGTTTATCAAAGTTAATTTAAATTTTAATTTAATTATTAAATTATAAATACCTTATAAATATAATAAATATAAATTAATAGTTATAACTTAATAAATATAACTTATTAATTAAATTAAAAATTTAAACATTAAAATAAGTTTAAATATTATTACTTTTTTATTTTTTAAATAACTTAATTAATTCTTTATAAATTTAAATATTTTTAACATTATTATATACGTAAATCGTATAAAAAGCTAAGATTTTATTTTTTAAAAAAAGCTATAATATATAACGTATATACGATCGATATAAATAAAAAGTATATTATTAAAACTTTTAACACTTATAAATTTATTATATAAAAAATTTTAAACTTTTAAAAAAATAACTACACTTTTAATAAAAAGCTTAAAAAAGGTTATAAAAAATTACATATTATTAAAAACATTAAATTTTATAACTTATTAAAAAAAATTAAAAAATAACTTAAAAAAAACTTATTAAAGCTATATTATTTTAAATATTTAAAAAAACAATTAAATAAATCTTATTAAAATATAATATATATAAATAAAAAGTTATAAAAAAGATTTTATTTTTTAAAAAAATAATAAAAACTTATTATTAATATATATATTATTAATTAAAAAAATTTAAAAAATTAATATAAATATATAATATTAAAAATTAAATATTATTTTACTAATAAATTAAATTATATTTATAAATAAATCCTTTTATTAAAACTTAATTAATAACTTAATAATTTAAGTTTAACATTTTTTATTTAAAAATAAAATAAAAAATTTATTAATTTAAAAAATTATATTAAAGCTAATATTTTAATTATAATTTATAATATAATATAACTTAAAAATAATAAAAAATATTATAACCTTTTAATAATTATAATTTAAAAGCTTTTAATAATATTAAATAATTAATAAAAAAGTTATATTATTTAAAATTATTAAAAAGTTTTATTAAAAAAATTTTATAATAAATTAATTATTTTATAATTTTAATTTAAACTTAATTAAATATATATAAGTTATATTAAAAATAATTAATTATTAAAAATAATTAAGATTTATACTTTATAAAATTTATAATTAAGTTTATTTATATTTAATATATTTTTTAATTAACTTTATATTAATTATTTTTATTAATTAATATATTTTTTATTTAAGCTTTAAATAATATTATTTAAGCCGTTAAATTTAACGTAATAATTTTACGTTTTTCCTTTTAATTTTTTTATAATTTATAATAAGTTATATTAAAAAAAAAACTAAAAAAAATATTTTTAAACTTATAAAATTTTAAAAAAAATTAATTAAATATATAATATTTTATTAATTACTTAAAAAAAGTATAAAAAACCTTTTTAAAAAGTTTAATTTAAAAGTTAATTTTATTTATAAAAATTAAATTATAAGTTATAAAAAAAGTATAAAATTAATATATATAATTTTAAAAAATAAAAATAAAGCTATTTAATAATATTTTTTTATTTAATTTTATTAAAAATTAATTAAAAAACGTATAAATAAAATTATATAATAATATTAAATATAATAACCTTTTAATAAAGTGAACCGGATAAATTTAAGGTGTTATAGTACATAGCCTACTATTTATTAGATTATCGAACACGAATTAAGTGCGGGGGTGCTAAATAAAGCCCGTTTTATCAGTTACGAATGTTATTGGCGGTGGTGATCCACTAAATATCTCAGGTAGGTGGCGCTTAAGGCTAGCATCACTGAAGGGCAGCAACTGCTCTTCTGGAAGAGTAAGAAGCCCTAGTAGAAATCTCGTAGCTTCCAATCAGGAAATAGCAGCTACCCCTCGTGTTTACAAGATTTCCCGAAAAGGCAAGCGGCAATGCCGGCATCGCGGAGCGCGGCGCCCGTTGTCCGGCATGCGGGGCTTTTAAATCGGCACGGGAACCGGCCGCGTCCTCCGATTCAAAGCCGGCGGTATAGCCAATTGACGCTTAGGGTTATTCCTTACCTTGCAGCTTTCATTGCCCATAATTAGTACACCTACCTGCACGATCCATATATTATCATTATCAGAAGCCTGCACTTGATATGGATTGTTCACTCAGTTCAGTCTACGAATTCAGAAGCTTAAAATCCGAAATTTCCATGCCTTGATTCAGTAGAAGGGGTAATATGCCTAACTACCTAACATACAGAAAACTGAGTACCTAGCTAAGTCCTCAGTTGAACGTAGAGACAATTTGCTCCTAAAAACGGGTGCTCATAGAGACAAGTAGTTTATAGAGAGACAAATGCTCGCAGAGAAAGTTCCTCATAGAGGTATTTCCTCATAGACAGGTGCTCGTAGAGACAGGTTCTCCTAGAAACAGTTGCCCATAGAGACAATAGTTTATGCAGATAAATGCTCGTAGAAAAATTTCCTCGTCGAGAGAATTCCTCATTGAGACAGTTCCTCATAAGACAGATGCTCGTGGAGACATTAGTTCATGGAGACATATGTTCGTAGAGACAGCCCTTCATAGAGACGACACAACTTCTCGTAGACACGTTCTCATAGAGACAGGTGACCATAGAGGCAGTTGCTAGTATAGGACGTTGCTCGTAAGTTCGTTGCTCGTAATACCGTTGCTCATAGAGACGGTCGCAAAACGTAATGATCGCACTTCCATCGTGCGTATGAATCCCTCCTAGACCTGCAAAAAAAGCAAAATTCCTTCTGATACAAACAGAAAGGAAACTATAGTAATCGTAAAAAAAACGGGAGGGCCGGCAAAAAGAATCGGGTGTGTGTTTCCGAATATCAAGAAAGCTTCCTCGTCAATGCGACTTGCTTACTCTGTGATATGTTAGTGCTTGGTCTTTCTCACAATTCAGGTATGCTCAGACTTACTCTTGGGGGTCTTGGACTGTGGCTTCTTGCCCTTCGGAGTCTCAGGCTCTTCGTCGTCCTCCTCGCTGCTAGTGGTATCGGCTCTCTTACGCTTGGTGATACGAGCCCTTGCTCTCCTGCCCCAGGGAGCCCGGACTTCTTGTTCGGACTCGGACTCGGCCTCGGTAGCATCGACATCCTTTCCCTTTCCCTTAGAGGAACTTGCGCGCGTTCCTCTGGTTCTGGCGGCTGGAGTTCCCTTTCCCTTGCCCTTGGCGGAAGCAGGAGCGGCAGGAGCAGCACTATTCACTTTATCTGAACCTTTAAGAGCGTCGGTCTCCTCTTCGTCTTCCTCGTCTTCCTCGTCCTCCTGGTAGTGGAGGTACATTACGCCGCTATCTTGAGCCTTCGGAAGCGGGCCGAGCGAGAAGTGCTCTAATCCAAAGCCCCGTTGCTTGCAGAATGCGCATTCTCTAACGTTGGGGTCGATATGGGCGCTTATTACATTGCGCATAGCATCGTCTTCGACTCTTTCGTCCGTCATGCAGCCATAATTGTCGATAAGCAAACCAAGAAGGCCAGGGAGACGAACTACTCGCAATGCGGTCTGAGGAAGTCCCTCAGCACTAAGGTTGCCATTAATAGGATTATGGTCAAGAAGCGCGTGTGACCAGGTACGCACTTGACCGATGACAGCAGGCGTTAGAGCCTGCAACATAGTCACATCTAGTGTGTGAGATACATCCCTAAAGCTGAGAGTAGATTCGTCCCTCAGACAGAAGTCTCCAAACATCCACCACCTATACCCTCGGATATTTAAAGTTCCGGTAGGGCGCATTCCTCTGTGCTTCTGACGCCACTCATTGCAATCTTTGTGATTGCACATCTCAGGACCGGAGAAGAAGGTGATAGTTCGCGTTCCGTCTTCGAGGAGGCTCTTGATCTGGGGTTTTTCGGACTGTGATGCTCTGATAATCAGATCATAATACATTAAAATCGAGCCAGGATCGTTAATATTGAGGGCAACATTCTTGGGACGGAGCAAAAACTCCTCCACAACACTGCGTGCTTTTCGAGATCGCGGATTCGCACAAGCCTTGTATATATCGACCGGCTTGATTTCGCCGCCGACCTCTGTATGGTCAGGTCGCTGAACAGACGAAAGGACGGCCCGGTCGAATATAAATATGTCACGATCTAGGTCGCATATAAGCCTCGGGCTTTTGCCCGCCGGCCCGACCGCATGCTCGGCGACTCCCTCTCGTTGGTCTAAGTCGTCTGGGTAGGGTTGTGCGGTGTGGGCGATAGGGGCCCATCCCATATCAGTCGCCACACTGACCCTCGGGGCTTTTGGCCGGTCGGCCTTGGCCTTGGGAGCCCCTTCGGGCTGAGGGTTATCAGCCTTGATGAAGAACTTGTACACTCCTTTTCCAGGAGGCGGCACTTCCCATTCGCGGCCATTGGGTAGCATAATCTTTGTAATATCTTCATCGATATTAAGCTCGGAAACACACTTAAACAGTTCGTCTCCGTTATTACCGCCAGGTTCCTCGGCGTTTTCGGCGTTTTCGGCGTTTTCGGCATCGGGTTTTTCGTCGTCTTGTGCCTGAGACTTGACTTTGCCCTTACGGGCCGACTTACGCTCTTCATAAATGTCTCTCGTGGACTTGCCTGATACTTTGGCTTTATACTCCGCAAGAAAAACAACCCCCCAAATCACGCTCAATTTGGAAGGGTTTCCGGCGGTCGAGGAAGCAGGGGATGGGGCGTTTGAATCCATTATGGAGACGACGAGCAGATAAAACTCCTAGAACGCTACAAAGTAATTAATCGTGTTAGAGGATGATTGTTGAAATAGAATACAACAAAGAGAATTTGGCTTACAATCGGATGATGATGATGAGTCAAACTGTGCTGTATGACTGCGCTAGAGAATTGGAGAGATTAAACTCTCAGAGTGAAATGCGAACTAGAAGAGAGATGAAGAACAATTAAGAGTCTACCCTTGGAGCGTGAGCAGACAAGATGTTAGTATGTGAAATGTTTGGTTTCAGGTTGGGTTGGGCAAACGAAGAGAAAGATTGAGTGGGTTGAGGATTTTGATAAGCCTACTTCAATCAGTTGAATTGAGGAAGGCAGGTTACTGCTGCAGGGGCTAGGTACCCGCCTTAGGTAAGGTCCGGTTCTATTCGGTGGCATGGTGGTGGTTATCGGTCTGATAGTCGCCGTTGTAGTCAAGGTTATAGTCGGTGTTATTGTACGGCCGGCGTGGGTTAGCAAGGACTTGTGTAGTTAGGAACGGCGTGTGACTACCTAAGCACACCTCTTAGCTATAGAGGGCTACAGGGACGTATAATTGTCACAAACAAGCATTCATAACTTGCTAGGCCCTAAAGATTATATATAATCACAACTATTTCTTTTGTTCCATATACCACTGGAGTTAGTTAGAAAGACTTCTTCATATACTCCCTATGTGAGGCTATCCTTACACTCATGGACTTTTCCTGGAAGTCCATTTCCAGTGTATACGAATATGTTAGCTAGATCCTTATAACAGGCCCAGGTTCTTGTCTTTTATGATTTTCGATGATGATCTCTTGGGGGGTTAAGTTCTGAGCCCGTTGACTCTTAACTCTGGGCTATAAAGGCGTTGAGTTCAAGTGTATACCTAATATGACTGCTTTCTGCAGTTGCTTTGGGTTACTGTCACATTCTATGTGCTACATGTTTGCTACATAGCTACTGAACAACTTCTTTCCCTAACGTGAACCTGTTAACGGGGCGAAACGAAAGGCTAATGGTGATATAACTTATATCTGATGTTTATTATTAAGGGTATCACAATAGGAATTATCCTAACCATCTATCTCTATCTTAAATACTGCAAAAGGGGACTATTGCTTGACTCTATCGCGATCGAGATCGACATCAGCTAGCTTTACCGGCTTGGTCCAGAAGATGAGCTTATGCCCCGCAAAGAGCACAATGAATAAGATGAGACTGACGTACGCCGCAAAGAAGTCGCTGGTGCTCCACTCAATGAATACGGTAAACCCATTCGTTAGCAGAATCAGAATACAGAAAAAAAGCCCAAACCATGTCAGGTATGGCTGGAGCGGAGCTGCGTACGGCAACTCCTTTCGAGAAATTCCTCGAGCCTTCAAGGCGTTCATGAATCGCAAGTGGCAGATGCTAATGCATGACCAGGTAATGAAACCAGCTATAGCCGTGATATTTAATAACCAGGTGAAGACGTCGCCACCGTTTTGCGACTCGTTAAGGAAGGCTAGAAGCCCGATTGCCGAGGTGACAGCAACCGCGAAATAAGGAGTCCCGTGCTGGTTCGTACGGGTCAAGAAAGCCGGAGCGTTGTTCTCTGTGGCTAGACCGACCAAAATTCGACTTCCGGAATACACATTCGAGTTCGCGGCGGAGAGAACAGCTGTCAATAGAACGGCGTTGATAATGTGGGGAAGAACGGGAACACCGGCCAGGTTGGCAGCGATAACCAGTGGTGACGCGGAGGCATCGGTAGTGCCTATCGAAAGATCTGGTGTATCAGACGGCACAAGCAAGCCAACGAAGAAGATGGTTGCAACAAATAACGAGACAATTCCCCAAAATGTCCATCGAATTGCTTTGGGTACGTTTTTGGCTGGATCGTGGGTCTCTCCTGCGCCTATGCCGACGAGCTCCGCACCCTGGTAGGAAAATCCAGCAGTAACGAGGACAGACCAGAATCCAATAAACTTCCCGGTGTCTCCGGTGGTTATATATTCGGCGAAAGGACCGGGATTTTGCCAAGCGTGGAACCCAAGATACCCATTCCGGCCTGCTCCGGCATCGATGCAAATGGCGAAAATGATGAAGCCGACAATAGTAACCACCTTGATGCTGGCGAACCACATCTCAAAGGCTCCAAACCATCGAATCGGCAGAAAATTGATAGCTGTAAAGATCGCCCAAAAGATGGAGATGAAAATTCCGATGTTGAGGCTTGAATCCCAGAACTGGATGATGAGGCCGGCTGCGACGAGCTCCAGGGCAAAGGTTATCGACCAGCTAAACCAATAGATCCACCCCATTGCGAAACCGAGAGAGCGATCGACGAATCGCGAAGCGTATACTGTGAAGCTACCAGCTACGGGTATAAAGGTAGCCATCTCGCCTAGGCTTGTCATGACTGAAAAGACAATCGAGCCGACGAAGATGAAGGCGATAAGACATCCTACTGGGCCAGCCGTTGCCAAAGCCTCTCCACTACCGAGGAACAGGCCTGTTCCTATGGTACCTCCAATAGCAATAAACTGCAGATGGTGGCTCCGAAGACCCCGTTGCAGCTGGTCGTCGCCAGTCTCAACATCTTTCTGGCCATCGACGGTCAGAGAGGCCTCTTTCGAGCTCTTCTCCCCTTCACTGGAAGATGGGTCCATCTCAACAGTTAAATCGACTTAACGAATGGCCCACGGGGGTGATAAGCCACTAGGAGGACCACGTTATGTAATTGGTCGCTTGAGGGAGGATGCAAATAGAAAGAGGAGCTGGGTGGTGTGGCCGCACAGCGAGACTCGTATTCATATAAGGTTCTCGGGTCGGTTACCGTCGACTTTGACGAGACGCAGGTTGCTTCTAGAAAAAGTTTTCGAACCGATCTATTGCAACTCAAGCTGGAAAAAAACTTGACTATAACGGGGTGGCCGAAAATGTCTCATGATCTCCGGTCGGATCCATTGCTTTGCTACGTTTCGCTGCTATGTATGAACCCGGTTAAAACTAATTTGTCCTATCAGTGGCGTATCGCGAGAATAGCTCCACTGAAATATTTTTTTCCTCCTTCCCCTATTGAATTGGCGAATGGCACTCTAGGCGCGGTTGCTGCAACGCTACCTCTTGACCAAGGGCAAGTGGACCGAATTAGAGAAATTTTTCCATTTCGCGCGGTCCCGATAGCAGTTCTACAATAGGTGCTATTAACATCACGTGGTAGAAGTGAGGCTCTCATCACTCGCCAAGTCATGATATCATCCCGTTAGCTAGCCATTCAATACCCCTGCGACAGGAAGACCCTTAATCCTAAATTAGAAAGAACCGTAGTGACCGAATTCTTATAGGAGAAGCTCATACCAATTTTCATCTCTAACAAAATACCATTACTATTACCAGTAGATATTAGCCAACGTTGCTAGACGAACACGACAAGCTACCTACCTGGTACTCAACCCTTTTGACTAAAATAGCCAGCCCCGTGGGTCAACAGGATCGGGTTAGGCGCCATGACTGTCGCTAGTTCCCGCGTAATTTCCAGCAGTAGAGTGAGTCTTACTATCTAACTACGGTATATATACCTAGCTCTTAGTGAAATATTTTCTTAACTTGGTATCTAATGTTAAGAATAAAGCTACTTAATTAATCTATATAATATAGAAGGCTTCAAACTAGATTATAAATTAATTCACGACTCTTTGCACAAATATATGGCTTACATGCATCTTTATACCTGTAAATACGCATATATATGCATATGGACCAAATATCTATATAACAGGTTATATTGATACAGCTGGTCTGAGCTCTGCCCAAACTCTTATATCTTGTCGTGACTATATTCTGTGCAATTATGTTACCATGCCTAGGTACTCAACCAAACTTAAATACAGGTGCTTCTTTACAAATGAATCTACCTTATCTAAAAGTTAAGGCCGAGAGAGCTATTGTCTTCTTCAGGGAGCCAACTGTGGCGTACGCCTACAGTCTTCCTCGTCGCTCATTAGCTTTATACAACCGAGACGTACAGCCAGTTTCTATAGACGTCATTGGTAATGATAATCAGTTAGGATGCATGTCAGACACTAGAATGAGGGGAAACTAAAGGCGATCTAGTCTCCTTGAATATCTTGACGACGCTGAATCATGGATCACGCACATTCGTGTTTTAAGGCACATTTACCGTCGTCCAAAAATCATATACTCGTTGATAGTGTGTACCTTTTCCTTTTTTCCGGAGGTATGGCTCTAACTACCTACCTAAACCAGCTACGTATTGATATCTAGATGGCAACGGGGGCACAGCATGTTTCCGCATGTACTCTCAATCAACTCGTATCTCGATGCCAAGTTATATATGTTTGTTAGATGTCACCTCGCATAAGTGCCGGCACTAATAGATGCCCGCATTTGGCGGGCGAACAAATAAACCCTCAAGCGGTGAGGTTACATCGTTGAGCTTGTACTACACAACTTATCTGTCTTGATACAACCTACCAGATTCCGTCTATAAAGTCGTGTTTCTCTTAATAAACATCAATATTCTTGTCTGATCTGCTAAAAAAATCACATACGGAAACAATAAATAATTACTGATGAAGTATATATATATCCCCCCCCTTCCTGAGTGATAGACTGCGTTAGGAAACGAATGAATTAAGAAAGAGGGTCGAGTTGTAAAGCTTGGCAAATGGACATAATCTTCTAAATATAATTGCTTTTGTGATAATGCACGCGCTAGATGCTTAAATAGTCACATTTAAGATGACGTGGTCATACCACACTTAAGGCAAAGCTGAAAGGCGACACAACTTAATGTGGCGACTAGCTTCACATCCGATAGGAGGCTTATAAGTCAAGGGGCATAATGTAGCCTCTTAGCAAGCCACCTTCATGTCGTTGGTAAGCAACGGTAGGGTGCCCAATAGCAGTTACAGACTACATCTATAGGATGGGTCATAGCCCCAGATTTTATATGACCGGTCAGAACAATGCCTACTAGCCTCGTCGGCAGTTGGCGTATGTTGAAGCATTGCAATTCCATGGCTAGTTATTTGACGTGATGGTTACGTTTTACATACAGACTATCATGTAGGAAAGGCGAGGGCTGGTTGCAATGGAAGTTTTTGCCGAGTTCTTCACGCAAGGGGTTTCCTATATGCCCAGTCTTCACTTATATGAGGCGATGTCCACCAAGATGGATTAATAGACCCCCATTCTACTGTCTTCCACTCTAGACCTATCCCATTTTGATACTTCTCCTGATACTTTTGATATATGATATTGTAAAGCCAGTAGTCTCCTTTACAATGAGTCTTCCTTCACAGTTTCCGGTATCGAGGCAAGATGGGACTCAGTGGATGCTTCCTTTTGCTCAAATCTCTTCGTATTTGTTTGTTGTCGGTGTGGCGGCCGTGATGACTATTTATACATGGGTATCGTCGGATAAAGGCATAAAAGCCCTCCCCTACATAAACCCTACTGGGGTATTCTCCAGTATTGGAGCCAAAGTAAGTGAAAGAGCTTGATGAATATGACAGTGTAAACACTTAGCTAACGAGGTATACTGTAAAGAAAGACTTTTGGACATCCCCATTGAGCATAGTAGATGAAGCCAGAAGCAAATATCCCAACCAGCCTTGGCGTATCCTCACAGACTTCGGAGATAGAATTATCTTGCCCCCTCATTTGATCAAGGACATTCGCAATGAGCCCAATATGCACTTTCTTAAAGGTTTCAATCTGGTATGTGCCCAAATCCAAGCCTCTTTTGAAAGGTTGTGTTTTCCTATTCGCGTTAATTCCTAACAGCCTCTGGGGTTTTCGTAGGATTTCCATGGCGAAATTCCTGGTTTCGAGCCAATTATGCTTATTTGCCGAGACGACATGGTGGTATCTATTATTAAGAAGTATATGGTCAAGCCTTCAGGTACGTTGACGGGAGCCCTTGAAATGGCCTCATATCGTTGTTTGCGTTGTAAGGATACTGACTATCATGTATTTAGCTGAATTGACAAAAGCCTTATCTGACGAATCCGAATTCCTTCTCTCGAAGCTCGTCGGCGATTCTCCAGGTCTGTTCCACTAGCATCATGCAAACTTAGAAAACAATAAAGCTGATTAAGAAAGATTGGCACGAGATGAAGTTGGGGCCTCTTGTAGAGGAAATCGTTCCCCGCTTGGCAGCACGAGCCTTTGTAGGCGAAGAACTTTGCAGGAACGAAGAATGGCTCGAGGCTACTCGGCAATATCGACATCACTGGGTGTTCGGGTCAAGCAAGCTCCACATGTTTCCCAAACCTCTTCGCAGACTTGTGCATTGGATACTGCCCGGGTGTATTGCACTTAGGTCCACAATGAAAGACGTGCGACGACTCCTAGTACCGGCCATGGCAGAACGCCGAGAAATGAGAGAAGCTGCCGTTGCAACAGGCCGAGAGGTCCCTCTGTTCGATGATGCCATTGAGTGGCTAGAGGTAGAAGCGGCAGCTAGGGGGATCGTTTGCGATGAGAATCTCATGGCGAACTTCCAGATGATAATGGGCTTGGTTGCATTCCACACCACGAGCGATCTGCTCGAACAGTTCATGATCGACCTTGCGTACCACGAATGTATGCAGCCAGTTCGTGAGGAAGTTATCCAATTACTCCGCGCTGAGGGAATGTCCAAAACGTCATTCTATAAGATGCAACTACTTGACAGCGGTCTCAAGGAAACGCAGCGAATGAAGCCTATCGAACACAGTAAGTAATACATGAATGCACAACTAGCTGAATGGAAGAGCAGCTAATGAGAATATCATAGTCATGCTACGCCGTTTGGTGCTGGACGATGTACGGCTCTCGAACGGCCTTCTCTTGAAGAAGGGTACCCGAACCTTAGTAGACTCACGAGCGATGAGGAACCCAGACGTGTACGAGAATCCGGATGAGTGGGATATTACTCGTTTCGTCAAGCTTCGCTCGCAGCCTGGTGGAGCAGCCTCGGCGCAGTTGGTCTCTCCAACAGTGAACCATTTTGCTTTCGGTTATGGCAAGCATGCATGTCCCGGGAGATTCTTCGCAGCGAATTCTCTCAAGGTAATCCTCTGTCACTTGCTGGTCAACTATGAGTGGAAACTGGTGCCCGGAACAGACCCGACGCCTGTTGGTATGGGTGTTAATTTCCTCCCAAATCCTACAGCCAAGATCCTCATTCGGCGAAGAGAGAAAGCCGAGATCGACATTGGATCAATTTGAGACACTTGGATAGGTATCGCTACTGATGGAAGTAGAACTACTATATGAATTATGATCGAATTGGGCTGGGAATATAAAGGTTGGCCTAGAGGAGACGGGTTGGCTCATGGCGTATGGGATGCTCTCGTTACCTCAGGAATAGCTCTTCTGGCTAAAATTATGAACGGATGATGACAATTTCACAAGTAATGGCAGATTGTTCAGTTGAAGGGGGACTTTTCGTATTCTTGCCGTCGCTACTGAATTGATTGGTTCTCTAAATATATTAGGTAGTCGTAGATAGATATGCGAAACGGAATAGCCGTCGTGGGTTTTAGTATCTCGTCCTTCTTCGTATGTCCGGCTCTCTGAAGATAGAAGAGGGGAAGTTGTTTACGATTCTACATCCCTGTCTGTGGCTTGTATCTGTACTACATACCTAAGGTAATAGGTATGCAAACATTCGATGCTCCCGTGGCTTGAGATTTATTGGACCAGGGTGCCAGGGTACGTTCCAGGGGTTACCCGGGTAAAGAATCTAGCGCCCCTAGTGTTATTTATTACTCTTGTGTACCTACATAATCTACATACATGTACTTACATTGATGGCACGGGGTATTATCGTGATTATGTACTGCGTACGTGACGACGTAACAGTCCATGTAACAAGGATCCTTCAGCCCAGTTGTAGCGTGCTGCTTCAGGGTTAAACTCACCGCATTCCTCTCGTCCAATCGATCAGCGTCCCTCTTCAACCCCACGGTGGGCAACCTTGTAGCCCTGTCAGGCTTGTGTCCCAGCTCTCCCACATCAGCAACAAATCACCTGTTTCTATTTCTTACTTGCCTATTCCCACTGTCACCTTCGTCTGGGCATGCATTGATTGTCATTGCCGCGTTTGTTGACATTGCCTTTGTCGCATTGATGCATGCACGCTACCGAATCACCGGTAGTTTCGCCGCCTTTCGTCTGACCTTGAAGCTTGGACTATTGTAGCAGACCTTCATTCTTTGGACTGCGCGTCCTTCCACTCATTTCCCTCTCTCACTGGCCAATGCGGCTATCTTGCGATTACGACGGCTTTTGAGTCCCTCAAAACCCGGTGATTAGCCTCTTTGGTGATAATTTGATAGCGGTTACGTACGGTAACCTTCACCTCCTTTCCGGAACCCACCAATCCTGAGTCACCACGAACTGACCTCACTCCCTTCTCCACGATAACTTAAATAACCGCTATCGCACTATCAAGATTCACGAAACGATTTATAACGAATAACGAGAAATACGTAAAAACATGGCGGAACGAGATTATGACGAGAACAATGAGGCGTTAGACCCAGAGCTCCTATACACGAAGGAATATTGCATTGGTTAGATTTTCGTGGAGGGTTTGGATGAGGACTGCTGCTGACTTGTTGCGCTCTAGGTGGGGGTAGTTTTGGAAAAGTATTCAAAGGGTTTGTGCTCATAGCAAAATATCCTCTGGATGTCAATGGCTAATCTCTAGTCAAGGGTTGAGAAACGAAGCGGACAAGCTGTAGCGATTAAGGTCATCGATATCGAGAGTGCCGAAGATGAAGTCGAAGATATCATACAGGAGATCGCTATTCTTTCCGAACTCCAATCCCCCTACGTTACTAAATACTATGGCTCGTATGCCAAGGGTGCCGAGCTATGGATCGTGATGGAATTCTGTTCCGGCGGGAGTTGCGCTGACCTGATGAAACCCGGCATGATAGGAGAAGACTATATCGCAATCATCATAAGGGAGTTGCTTTTAGGTCTGGACTATCTGCATGCAGACAAGAAGCTTCACCGGGATATTAAGGGTATATGGCCCATATGCGAATCTCCTTGTGCAAGTTACTGACAAAATATTGGCACAGCGGCGAATATCCTACTAAGTTCCAATGGTCAGGTCAAGCTGGCTGATTTTGGCGTCTCCGGCCAACTCTCAGCTACTATGACAAAGAAGAATACGTTTGTTGGTACGCCGTTTTGGATGGCTCCGGAGGTCATTAAGCAATCTGGATACGACCATAAGGCGGATATTTGGTCCCTAGGGATTACAGCACTAGAACTTGCCAACGGGGAGCCGCCCTACGCAGACATCCACCCCATGAAGGTCTTGTTTCTGATACCCAAGAATCCCCCACCCAGATTGGAGGGCAATTTCACCAAGGCGTTCAAAGATTTCGTCGAACTCTGTCTGCAAAGAGACCCGAAGGAACGGCCAGCAGCCAGAGATCTGCTCAAACATCCTTTTATTCGAAAAGCCAAGAAAACTAGCTGCTTGACGGAGTTGATCGAGCGCTTTAATCGATGGAGCGCAACGCACAAGTCAGAAGATGATGAGCACTTAGATCAGGGAGAGGACCTAGTCGAACCGCAAAATGTTAACGAGGATATGTGGGATTTTGGCACCGTCCGGCTAGTAAGTGACCGAGGAGGAATAGTCAACCGACCTGGTCTGAACGCTATGGACGACTCTACCAGAAATGCGAGGGCATCAAAGCCGTTGGAACCAGATTATGGCGAGAGCCCCAGAGCGACGTCACCGACCAAGGTCCAGGTTCAAGACTTCGCCGATGCATCTGTATCCAGCACCCTCAAAGCTCCCAACCCTCCAGGCCTGGGAACATCTCGCCAGTCCTCGCCACAACGCCGACCAGTCCCTACAGGAGCACAATTATCTCCTTCGAAGGTTCCGCTACCTCCATCACCGCCGAAACATTCACAGGATCCAAATACACCACGACCTCCCTCAAAGCAGATACCCGCCGCTCCTACCCTAACATCTCCTGATTACGACCGAGCTTTGAAGGAACAGCTACAGCACGATATGGGTGCTCTCAGCATTGCTCCTCAACAATCTCAATTCACCAATGCACAGCAACACGTGGCGCCCAAGAATCCTCAACTACTATCACAACTACCGCGAGGAATTATCAGACCAGCCGAATTCAACATCCCCGAGATTCCGCCGTATCGCGGGCCTAGCTCACATCATCAGCAATCCCCGCAAAGAGCCAGCAACCAATATGTAAACAGTTCGCAAGCATTCACCTCCAAAGCCCAGCCCAAGCAGCACACCCCGGCAGCAGACTCCTTCCCGCCGCCAGGTCCCGCCAATCCGAACGGCGAGCTAGACGCCCTCAACGACGTCATCTTCCCGGCCCTCGAGGAGGCCCTTAAGAGACGGCAGATCCGTCTGCAGCAGATCTACCGCAACGAAAAAGTGGTCACGCCACAGCGCCAGCGCGCCGAAGCTGCTCATGACCGCATCCGCAAGCACGTGTACAAGCTGGCCAACGTATGTAAGGAGATCGACCGTCTGGACAAGAGCGAGCCCGTCGGCATGGGCAAGGACGTCGGCACGTTCCTCGAGGGTCTACTCGAGGAGATCCTGGTCCGCGTCGAGCCGCTGGACGAGGACGAGGGGTTATGAATATATGAATGGATGGATGGAATCGAATCGAGCCGAATTGAGTTGAGTCGAGTTGAGGGGACGCATGAATGAATGATCAAACAGACGCAAACACAGAGGCGGATGAATAAACGAACGAACGAGTAAAAGGATAAATGGCCGGGGATCATAGAGCACACTTATCAGTGGAGAGAAAAGAACAACCCGGATCCCGCAGGGGGCTAGCTTGTTTTGTAAGTATATATCTAATAAGGGCGTTATGCTATGCATGCTATGCTATGCTATTCTAAGCTATGCTATGGGAAGGGAGGCCCTTCTTCTGCTTCCATTCAATGTATTTAATCCATCGCCGCCGTCTTGTGCTGGTGATACCTAACTAGGCTTGTTTCTCTTAGATTCTAGCATTCTTGTGCCGTCTCGTGCCGTCTGTATGTCTGACTGTTTACATGTGAGGCCCGGCATCTCTTATTATGGGCTCCGCTATTGTAGTCAACGGTATTGCCGGATGGCAAAAACAACATAGAAGGGTTAAAAGAAAGCTGTGCTAGTGCGCCACCTCCTTCGTCTCCGGCTGATTCCTCTGCACCTCATGACCACAGATTTCGCAATCTGACCCTTCTTTCCTTCCGTCTATCAACGCGGTGGGAATGGGAGTGGGGGTGGTGTTGGAGCCTTGCACCGTGTTGTCCTTCCCTCCGCCGGAGCCGCTTCTGCTTGCCCTCCGGCTCACCTTCTTGCTCCCGCGGCGGCTGCATAGTTGGAAGGGGGACTCCCGTTCCGGCGGGGCCCAGCATAGGTAGTCCTGGCCGAAGAGACGGCGGTGGTCGCGGCGGTGCTCCTCGAAGACGTCGCGCACGCGGGAAACGTAGTATGTGTAGAGGCGGTCAATCTCGCCCTCTTTCTCTCGGGCTGGTTTGTTCGGCTGCGCCTCGTGCATGCGGGATAACTCTCGCAGGTTCCAGACGTAGGTTTGGCGGAGGTCGCGTCGGGACTCGTTGTATCTTTGGATGGAGTCCATAAGCTGTGGTGGAGTTAGTCTCATTTTTATGACCTGAAAATGGAAAAGGGAAGACGACTGACGAAGGCTCGGTAGTGACACTGCGAGCCGGGGCAATCTTGATGGTATTCGTAGTGCTCGTGAAGTCCGGATGGGTAATACAGCTGCTGGCCATGGTGACCGTAGGTGTGTCGGAAGCGGGTGCCTGAAAATGGGAAACGCTGCCCTTGCCGCCACGACGAGTTCTCGTCCGACTTATTTGCTCTATATATTCTCTCTTGCTGTCTGTGCGCTGCGGAACTGCTCGCTATGGCGGCGGTTGCCGTCATGGTTGCTATAGCTGTCGTTGCGTACTGGGCCATTTCCTGCGTCGTCGATAGCCAGTTGCTGCTGATGATGGTGGCGAGGTACTACTGAAGATGAGTGGGTTGCATGACGGGTGGAGGTTCTTCATCGATGGATAGTATGATTGAATGAAATTATTATTCATTGGACTTCATCCAAGTAATTCGTGATGTTAATTGGTAAGTCTGGGGGATTGCTTAGGTTTATCGTCGTGTACCTGCAATCTTCAAACCGGGGAAATCCCGCTGATATAAGAGAATTCAGGAGATCAAGGCGGAGTGAACCGGTCTAGCCGATTATCTAAGAAGTACTGCGTAAAACTTGTACGAGATTGGCTCTTGCCCATGATGGGATTCCGAATTTGGCAGCCATCTAGGTGAAGTAAACGATATAGGTTGCAAAACTAAGATATAAAGAGATGAAAGATTCAATTCAAATAGTAGGTGATACCTACTTCCAACGAAGATCCGGGCTTCTAGGTCTGTATCTAGGCAAGTATCTGGCTTAGGATCTCTCCTCCCAAGTAGGATCAACAACTTGGGCAGTCATGTCGGGT
Source organism: Hypoxylon sp. CO27-5 (assembly GCA_002120305.1). Classification (NCBI taxonomy): domain Eukaryota; kingdom Fungi; phylum Ascomycota; class Sordariomycetes; order Xylariales; family Hypoxylaceae; genus Hypoxylon; species Hypoxylon sp. CO27-5. The sequence continues at coordinate 67,201 of KZ112606.1, read as the reverse complement.
CCCTACCTACTCAGTTCTGTAGACAGCATTAATGTCTCATGATTGCATCCAAGACATTAGAACCTCGATAAGCTTCGCTAGTATAAGGAGATAGGATATGACAAGCTTCACCGAGTAAGTCCGAGAGGAAGTAGGTAGGTAGAAGGGGGGATTGTAGAGCCTCGCCTTCCAGATGAAATTCTCATAAGGCCTTCACCGACCTACTTAGGTACTTAGTGTTAACATTGATCCGCTTAATCGCTATTAGAAGGTGTAGCTCATCCTATCGTAACGGGATGTGTCAAGTAGTTTCGAATAAGGTTAACATCAAGATCCCCAGAGTCTTGAAATAGACTTGATGGGGCTTCTTATGGGCTATAGCTTGTAGTAAGAATCACTTAATATCATGTGCCTCTAACATCTATTCAGACTCCGAGACATTACGAGAAAGGTCCGAGCGAGCCTGGCTTATTTACCTAAGTAGTAATTCAAGTATTCAACTGGAAAACCAGCCATCCGGTGATAATATATGATGCTGACTATCTTAAGAATCACAAATGACGTTACGTGTTTTACATAAGCCTCGGTCCACCATCAGATCAGATAAGATAAAGCGCCACATTTGCATGCATATCTGTGGCTAAAGTGGCTCTTTACATCAAAGTGCATGAAGGCTAAGCCATCTCGGGGATAGCAACGTTACTCCGTACTTTTTGCGTACTTTTTGGTTTGAAAAAATTGAACCGTGCTTTGCCCGTTCACCCGACTGCCCGATCGGAATACCACGGCTGGGCTCCAAAAATCCTCCCACCAACCATCCAAGCCTATCTTACCCAGACCTATCCACCAAGCCTTTTTGTGTTTGCGCCATTTGCAAGTCTTTGCATCACCTATTTTCTCCTTCGAGTAACCGACGCATCTTTCCCTTTTGAGCACGCTATACATTAGATTCTCTCACGATGCTGTCGCGAAACTCTGCCAGAGCAGCTCAGGTACATATGTCTTGCAATAGCCGAGCTCAATGGCTCGAGCTTCTCCCTCGATCACATGCTCTTTTTCCCGAGGACAATGTGGCTAACCTTCCTTTCTCTCTCATAGCGCCTGGCGCGGACCGCTGCTCGTCAACAATCGCACATCCAAAATGCGACTCGATCGTTTGCGACAGTTCAATCTGATATTTTTAAACCTACGAAGTATGGTGGCAAGTACACCGTCACTCTCATTCCTGGTGACGGTATCGGTGCCGAGGTAGCGGAGAGCGTCAAGACGGTTTTCAAGGCCGATAGCGTCCCAATCGATTGGGAGCAAGTTGATGTCTCTGGTGTCGAGAGTGGTTCTCCTGGTAGCCTGGAGGAGATGTTCCGTGAATCTGTCGCTTCTCTTAAGAGGAATAAGCTGGCACTGAAGGGAATTCTCCACACGCCTATCAGCAGATCAGGGCACCAAAGCTTCAACGTCGCCATGCGACAAGAGCTTGACATTTACGCCTCCATCTCTCTCATTAAGAATATCCCCGGCTACAACACCCGTCACAAGGACGTCGATCTATGCATCATCCGAGAAAACACCGAGGGTGAATACAGCGGCTTGGAGCACCAGAGCGTACCGGGCGTCGTCGAATCTCTCAAAATCATCACGCGAGCCAAGTCGGAGCGGATTGCCAAATTCGCTTTCTCCTTCGCCCTCGCCAATAACCGCAAGAAGGTCACCTGTATCCACAAGGCCAACATTATGAAGCTGGCCGACGGTCTTTTCCGAAGCACATTCCAGCAGATCGCACAAGAGTACCCTACTCTCGAGACCAACGATATGATTGTGGACAACGCTAGTATGCAGTGCGTGTCGAGGCCTCAACAATTCGACGTCATGGTCATGCCCAATTTGTACGGTGGTATCCTGTCCAACATCGGCGCTGCTCTTGTTGGTGGCCCCGGTATTGTTCCTGGTTGCAACATGGGTCGCGATGTTGCTGTTTTCGAGCCTGGTTGCCGACACGTCGGTCTTGATATCAAGGGCAAGGACCAGGCTAACCCCACTGCCCTCCTCCTCTCTGGATCTATGCTACTCCGCCACCTCGGTCTCGACGACCACGCCAACCGTATCTCCAAGGCCGTCTACGGCGTGATCGCCGAAGGGTGAGTTTGCCTAAGTTTCCCTCAAAATTACAAAATTGCGTTGACGTTATCGATACTAACACTTTCCACAGCAAGTACCGCACCCGCGATATGGGCGGTGATGCCACCACTCACGAATTCACCCGTGCCATCCTCGACAAGATGGATACGTTGTAATTGAATCCTTTGTCATAACCTTTAGATCCGACCCTGAAACTACGGCCCGCTTCCTACGTGTTACTCTAATAGATACCTAGAGGATGGGAGGAACGATAGCATGACCACATGGAGTCACGGAAGGCGAAGTTGGGGGGAAATTCCTAGACATGTACTGTACGTAGAATAGGATACGCTTGCGCTGCATAAAGTTCATTGTTTTACAGCATTATTCTATGCTACCGGCTCTTTACCGTTGCGTGATGATACATCGGAAAAGTGGCTCTTGTGGAAAGGCTCTGAATTTGGGCCGATATCTCCGGTTCTTGGAAATATCGGAGTTAATACACCGGGAAGATCCGATAGGGGAGATCGATGTTGAGAAACTATGAACGATACTTCGACCTTGATTCTATCTTAAACTGTAATCCTGGTCTAGTTCACAAGTAAAAGTCGAGGCGAGCGATACGACATAGGTGACTCGATGAAATAAAGCGGAAAAGGAGTTAAGGTATATGTTATTTTAGTAAAGCTTAAACCACGAGTTTAAAATCTTTATACCTATTTTATTATAAAATTTTTAAGTTAATTAAAAGGGATTATAATCTTTATAAAAATTTTTAAATATATAATTTAAAATATTTTAATTTAAATTAATATTTTTTAATTATAACTTTTTTTATTAACTTTATTAAATATACATTTATTTAATTAAATAAATATTAAAAAATTAATCGTATTAAAAAAATAAAAAAGCTAATAATTAATTTAAATATAATTTAACATTATATAACCGCTTTTAATAACTTTTTAATAAAACTTTTATTAAAACTTTTAATATAAATATAATTAATTAAATATTTTTAATATTATTATAACTTTAATAGTTTTAACATTTAATATATATATTTAAATTATTTTTAATTAATTAATAAAAAAAAGAAAAAGTTTTACATATTAAATATTTTACTTTAAAATATTTTTTAAAGGCTATTTAATATATAATTATTAAATTATAAAGTAATATAAATAAAATATTTTATTAAGTTTAAATTAACATTTATCTTTTAAAATAATTAAACGCTTTTTTTAACATTTATAACATATTTAAATTATTTTTAATTAATTAATAAAAAAGAAAAGAAATTTTATATATTAAATCTTTTACTTTAAAATATTTTTTAAAAGTTATTTAATATATAATTATTAAATTATAAGGTAATATAAATAAAATATTTTATTAAATTTAAGTTAACGTTTATAATTAAAAAACCTTTTTTCCTTAATAACTATTACACGTTTAAATTAAGCTTAATAAATATAAAAAAAAATAAGAAATTTTATATTTAATATATTTCGCTTTAAAATTATTTTTTTAAAGCTATTTAATATATAATTATTAAATTATAAGGCTATTTAAAATAAATGTTTAAAAAAAGTACATTTATTTTTAATTAAACAACTTTAAATTAAATAAAGTTAACTTAAACCTTAATTTAATTATTAAGTTATAAATACTTTATAAATACATTAAGTATAAATTAATAATTATAGCTTAAAAAGTATAACTCGTTAATTAAATTAAGAAACTAAGCATTAAAATAAAGTATATAATGGGAAACTTATCGTAATAATGTTTTATTAAAGTTCGAAACTAATTAAAAACACTTTTAAATTAAAGGTTACTTTTAAAAAGCCGATAAAATCCTTAAGTTTTTAATTTTTTAAAAGATAAGTTAAGTTAAAAATAATTAATACATTTTATAACGTATTTTAACCATATATTTTTTATTATAACTAATTAAATATTTTATAATAAATGATTTATTATTATTTAAAATATTTTTAATTTATTTTAAAAGATAATATAATAATAAAATTATAAGTTTTTAATAAAAATATTAATAATTTAATTTAAATATTAACCTTATTACTACTTAAAATACTTTATTTTTATATCTTATAATATTATTATTTTTAAATATATTAAATATTATTATTAAAGCTTATTAATTTTATTATAAAAATAAAACTTAAAAATATTTCTTATTATATTTAACTTTTTAATAATTTTTAAAAAACTTAGCTTTAATTATTAATTAAAATTTATTATTTTAACTATATTTTACTAACTTTACTAATTATTTTTTAAGCTTTTAATAATAATATTTTTTATATAATATAATTTATATTATATATTATATTATTTTTAATAATATATAAATAAATAATAAAAATTATAATATTTTAAATTATATTAAACCATTTTTATTTACATCGTTTAATTTTAAAGCTATATAATATATATTTAAAGATTATATAATTTTAATAAATATTTATTATTTTTATTATTTTAATTATAAGAAAAGTTAAATTAAATATTTTTTTCATTTTATTAAATTATTAATATTTATTAATAAAGAAGTTATATTTTATTATACCTTATTTTAATTATTAGAAATTTTTAAATAAATTATTAAAATTATAAAGAAATTTATATTTTAATATTTTAATAATTAATATTTTTATATTTAATATTACTATTATATTTATTATTATAATAATTACTTAAATTTTTTTAATATATAATTTTACTTATATTTTTTATCCTTTTATAAGTTAAGTTAATATTTTTAAATTAAGTTATATTTTCTTTTAAATAATAAAAATCTTTATTAAAAAAACAATATATAATAGTTTATTACCTTATTAAATAAAAGTATATTTATATGTTATAATTTTAAAATGCTAGGTTACGTGTAAAGTACGTAACTTAATAAGTAACTTTATACATATTTAAAGCATATTGTTAATTAAAAGCTATACTCCTTTTTTCTTAATAATTAAAATCGTTTAATTAATTAAAAGATTTAATATTATAATAATTATATAATAATTATAAGCTTAAATTATGCTTAGCGTTAATATTTTAGGTAATTTTTTATATATAAATTTATTTTAAATTTTTAAACCTTTTTTCTATAAAAAAAGTTAATTACTTAATTAACTTTTAAAATAACTTATATTTTAACTTAACTAATTATAAAAATTTTAAATAAACCACTTAAGTATATTAAATATTTAAGTATATATAACTTTATAATTTAATATTATTATTTAATTTAATTTTTAAAAAAGTATAAGGTTTAATAATATATTAACTTAAAATAACTTAATAAGCTAGTTAATCTTATAAAGTTAACTTAAATTTTAATAGCTAATAAAAAGAATTAAAAATATGTTAATAAATATGTTAAAGATTTAATTAATTAAAATTAACTTATAGTAAAAGTAAAGTAAATAAAAAAGAAAAATTATAATACTTTATAAGCTTTTATTATATTAGCTATATTATATAATTTGTTAACTATGTAATTGCTTAAACTTAAATTAAATGAAATAACTAACAATTTAATAGTTATTTTACTTTAATTAATGTTAAATATTATATTAAATAACACACTTAATATATTAAAAATTCCTTTATTAATTAAACTATTTAAGCCTTTTAAACCCATTAAATTATAAACTTTTTATAAAACTATTTTAATAAATTATAAAAGTAATAAAAAAAAGTATATGGTAATTAAAAAGTGTTATATAAATATTTTAACTTAGGTTAAAAAAATCGTTAATACGAAAATTATAAATGTTATATTATTTAAATTAAAATATTAAAAATAACATAACTTAAAAGCTATAATTAAAATATTTAAAAATGACTTAATTTTTTTATATATTAATACATTTACTTAAATATAAAAAAAATATTATAAAATACTTGCTAAGGTAAAAATGCTAAGTATTTTATCCCTTATTTAAACTTTAAAATTCACTTAAGTATTTAAGGATATAAAAGCTTACCGCCTTTTAAACATAAAAAGGCTATTAGTTGTTAAAGTATTTTTAAAAATAATAAAAGCATATTTTAATTTAATATAAGCTAGTATATAGTTTTAATTAATGGTTTAAACCGATTAATTAAGATAATTAATATTTATTTTAAATTAATAAATTTTAATATAAAGTAAATGGCTATATTTTTAAAATGTTAATGCTAAAAAAAAAGGATTAAAGTATAATTTGTTATAATTTAAAAAAGTAAAATAAATATAAGGTTTAATAAAGTTATTAATAAAACCGTTAAAAGTAATAAATCATAGGTTAAAAATAAGTGTTTATGCTTAAAAAGTGGTTAAATATTAAGCTAAGGCAGTGGTTTTTAAAGTAGTTATGTAACCACGGTTTAAATCGGCGTTTTAATATTTTTATTTAACTCGTAAATAAGCTCTTTTATTTTAAGGTTATATATGTAAGTAAAATGGAAAAAATAAAACACCTTTATATGTATTTTTAATAACTTTTTATTATAATAATTCACACTTTTTTAACCTTTTTTTTTAAATATATTTTCTATTAATTATTTAATATTCTTAAAGGATTAAAGCATATAAATATTTTTATAGCTAATAAGCTTAAATTTATTAATTATTTTAACCTTTAAAGCTTTTACTTTAACTTAGTTAATAATTACTATAAGACTTAAACTTATAACTTTAATTTTAAGAAAACCATTTTAATAATATTTTAATAATTAATAAATATTTTATAAAGTAAAAGTTTAAGTGAAATTTTAATAATAAAGCATAAATAAAAAGCTTAAAAATCTTAAAAAATTAAATAATTAAAGCTTTTATATTATAAAAATAAAAATATTTAAAATTTAAATTTAATAATAATATTATAAACTTATAGCCTTATAGAAAAACCATACCTTTTAATTAATAGATTAAGGAAAAACCTAGTTAAGAAATGAGAATTAAAAACTTAAAACTAAAACTTAAAATTAAAATTAATAAAAAAAAGATATAAATTAAAACATTAAAAAGAAATATAAAATAATAAAGCATATTAAAATTATAAAACCTTACTTTAAAAATAAAATAACTAATATAACTTATCTAGTAAATATTAAAAAGTACTAATTAATATTAAGAGTAAAAAAAAATTTATAGGATAATTTTTATCCTTTAAAAAGTTATAAGATAAGCTTAACATAATATAAAAAGAATAAAGTTTTTAAAAAAACCCCTTTAGCTTTTAAAAAGCTTTATATTTTATTAGCTTAAGCTATTTAATGAAAAGGATAAAGATTAATAAAAAAGCTTTTTACGAATTTTTTTTTAACAATTTATTTTAATATATTAGCAATTAAAATCTATATAAAAATAATATTAAAAGAACTTAAAAAATAAAACTACTATAAAATAATAATAAATTTAGAATTTTTAAACATTAATTAATAACTCCTTATAATAGGAATTAAATATATTTAAAATTTATATAAAATAAGGAGGAAAAATTAAAAATAATTCTTTAAACGCCTTAAGTTAAAAATCTTACTATATATATATAGTTTATATTTTCCCTTAAAAAGGTAGGAAAAGTTTATACCAATCTTACTATTATAAAAAAATACCTATTAAAAATTTACTCCTATATAAGAAATTTTTAATATTACATTAATAAAATAAAAGAGTAAAGATATTAACGCTAACATATAAACTAAATTAAAAAAAATACTTAAAAAAATATTCATTATAAATTAAACTAATTATTAAATTACTTAAGCTTTTTCTTTTTCATTATTTTATTTAATACTAACTTAGCTTTAATAATATTAACCCTTAACATTTTTAACAATAAAAGTTTAATAATTATAACTCTTATAAGTAATAACAATATTTTTATTAAAAAATCCTTTAATTTAAGTAATTTTAATTAGTAAATTTAAGTACTTATTATTACCTATACATTAAAGCTTAAAACCTTAGTTTTATATTATATAATAGTACTAATATTAAGGCTTAAAAATAACCTTTAATTCCTATTTAATAAAACTTATATCTCCTTATAATTTAAAGGCCTTAATTATTTCTTTTCTAAGGTAAGAATAATTAAAAAAAACAAACTTACTAACCTATACTTTTAAATTAAAAATATAAAACTTAACCATATAATAAAAACTTTAATTAAAAATATATATATTTAAAAAAAGGTAAAGTTTAAATTAAATAAAGCCTTTATAATTAAAAATCCCTTATAATTTTTCTTTATTAAAAAATAATTTAAAGCTTTTAAAGCTAATCCGTTAATTTTAAATTTAAAAAAAATTAACGCTATAATTATTAAACATATAACATTACTAAGGGAAATAGGCCTTAATATAAATAACTAACTACTAAAATATATTATTTCTTTACTTAATAAAATTAAAGCTATTATAATTAAAAATATAGCTTCCTTTATAAAATTAAAAGGATATTATAAACTAAAAGAAAAAAAATATAAAAATATAATTTTATTTATTAAAAATTAAGCTTAAAACGAAGCTAAATTATTAAAAAGGCTAAGTTATAAATGTTATAAAAACCTAAGAACTTATATCTTAACCAATTAAATTAATAATTTAGTTAAAAACTTAAGCTTTTAATATATTTATTTTTAAAAGTAAGATTTAAAGCCTTAGCCTAAGTATATACTAATATTAAAAATCATTCTTAAATAGCTTAATTATTTTAAATAAAACAATACTATTATATTAAATTTAATAAAAAAAATAAGCAAACTAAAAATCTTTAATTACTAATAAATAAAAGGCTTAAAGGATAAAATAATTATTATATATTAAATGTTATAATAATTTTAATACTTAAATAAACCATATAAACCATTATACGTTTTAAATAATGATTAATTTTATATTAATATTATTCGCATATAAGAAAAATATCTTTATAATTTAAATACTTAAAAATTTAATCCTATTATTTCACCTAAATTTTTAGCTAATAAAATCCCTAATTATTTTAAAAAATTAAAAAGCAACTTACCATTTTAATTTAATATTTATTAAAATTGATAATATTAATTTTATTATAAAACAAATTACATTTTTCAAAGGTATTTTTTAATATATATCTTAATAAAAGAAAATATTATATATTACAACTTAAGTAATAAATAATATTATATAAAAAGTAATAATAAAACTAATAATCTTAGGAATATATTAATCCTTAAGAGAGTAATATTTAAAGCTAAAAAAGAAAAACTTTTAATTAGTTATTATATTCTAAAATAGCTTTATTAAATTTAAAATAAAAGGTATTAATTAGTTAAAAAAGCTTATTATTAATTGGTATTTACTTAAATTATATAATCTAATAATAAATTTACTTCTTTAAAGATAAATAACTTATTAATATTATAAAATAAAGATATGCCTAACTAATTTATATAAATTTTAATAATAAGTATAATAAGATTTAACAAAAAATTCGAAAAAGCTAACCTTATTAATTACATATAGGTTAAATTAATTATTAATCTAAACAAATTTTAATATATTAAAAGTATATATAAATAAAAGTTTAAATAAAAAGACACTATAGTAATTAATATAATAAAATACCTAAGGAATAGTTATAATAAATCTATTAATTATAGTATCTTTGAAAAAAATATTAAAGAAATTATAAGGACTAATTAGCTTAAAAAAACTATTATTAACCTTTTTAAAACTAAGCCTATAAAAGTTAAGGAGTTTTTTAATTTAAAGGTTATAAAGTTTTAATAAAAAATAATTATTATAAATAGTAAAAAACGCTTTAAAATTATTTAAGATAATTTAATTAAGTTTATACTTAATTTTATAAATTTTATTTGTAAATTTATACTAAATTAAAATAGGAATTTATTACTTATAAAGTTTATTAAAGTGTTAATTAAAAATGTATTAAAAAATGCTTAAAAAGCCACTAAGAAATAATAAACCATACTTAAAAAGTATAATTAAAATCCTATTTAAACCTTTTTAATAATAGCTAAATAAACCACAACTTTTTAAGCTTAAAAATCATAACCTTTAATTAACCCATTAATAACTAATAACATATTTATATATATTAAACCCTTATTAAAACTTATTATTTAAATAAGCCTTATAAAAGAAAAAAATTTAATTTTAACAATTATTAATATAAAAACTTAAGTTAATATTATAATTAAATCTTATATAATTAAATATAAACTTCTTATAAAAACTACTAAGCTTAAATAATTAAGATTTAAGTTAAAATTAAAGATTAAATATATTAAAGTTATTAAAAAATTAGTTTAATTAGTAAGGTAAAATATTCCTATCTTAATTTATATAATTAATAATAAATAAGCCACCTTAAAGCTATTACTTGAAATAAATTTTATATATTTAATTAAAATATTATTTCATTTTAAGGCTAATATATTAATAAAACGCCTTACCTTTAAAGCTATAAGGATTGAAATCTTATTAACACTTTAAAGCAGCCCTAATTAAATTTTAAAAGATTTAATTAATTTATATAGCTTAAAAAACTAAGAGCTATTATTATTAAAAGCCATATTAACGGCAAAATTAAGCCTTATTTCATACCTACTTTATAATTATAAACATTAGCTAATATAATTTTAAATAATTTATTTATAAAGATTAATATAATAAATCTTCTTAATTAAATAAATACAAGTATAGCTTTAATAAATAATAGCCTTAAAAATACTCCTTTTAAACTAAATAAAAAAAATCAAATTATAATTAAACTTAATAATAATAAATTTTTATTAATTATAAAAAGAATTATTAAAGAAACTTTTAAAAAAGCTAGGAAAGAAATGATTAAATGATTAAGGCATAAGTAATATAACTAAAATATAATTTAAATTAATATTATATATAAGTTTAAGTTTTAAAAAATCCACCTTATAAATAATACTTCACTTAATAAGATAATATCACCTAAATTTATTAATTAAAAGAAAATAATACTTAAGAAAGTTGTTAATTATATAAAAGATTTTTTACTTTTTAAAAAAAATAAATCCTATAAAAATATATTTCCTAAATTTACAAAATAATTTAAAGATATTAAACTTATTTTAAAATATTTAAAAATCTTTATAAATAAGTTTAAAGATATAAAACTTATTAATTAAAAAAAAGAAATCTTAATTAAAGTATTTTATTATAAAGAAATGATGTTAGTATAAAACTTTAATAAAATTATTTAAATATATAATAAAATTATATTATTATATAAGATTAAAATAATATTATATAAAGCTTAATAAATAAAGAATATATTAATCCTTATACCTTTAAAGCTTAAAATAATAAAAATTTTATAAGAATATTTAGATAATAAAATCTTAAAAAAAGGCTATAACTTATATTATAATGTTTAATTTATAATAAAAAAAATAAAAGCCTATAGCTAATTAATTTTATTATAAAGTTAAATATTTAAATAATTAAAAATACCTTTTTACTTAAAAGCTATAATAAATTCTTAAAAGAATTTATTATATATATTATATTATTCATTATTAATTTCTTTTTAAAATATAATTAAATACCTTTATTAATATTTAATAAGGATTTAATAATATTTACTATACTAATCAAACTATTATAAATGATTATATTACTATAAAAGGTTATAAATTTAATAATATACTTCTTTAAGGTTATAACACATTTCCTATATAACTTAATACCATATAAATATAAACCTTTTTTTAATAATATAAAAGTTAAAAAATTTAAAATAAAATATGATAATTAAAAAGTTTACCTTAAAGTTAAGCTTTTTATTTTAAAGCATATTAAGAATATTAATAATATGCTCTTTAATTTTAAATTAAAAGGAACCATTACAAACACTATTAAATTAATATTTTATAACTTAATTATAAAAATTATTAACTATATTTATAATATTAATAATAAATAACTTAATATTATAAAGATTAAGAAAATTCTTAAATAAATTAAATATAATAACATTATAAAAATTAAAACCTTTATAGGATTAATTATATATTTTTAAATATAAATTAATCATTATATTTTAATAATAGTTCCTTTAACTTTACTTTTATATAAAAATAAGCCTTTTAAATAGGAAAAATTTTAATAGTAAGCCATAATCACCTTATAAAAAATATTAATAATTACTTTATACCTTATAATTATAAACTATAAGTTTAATCTATTAATTATCTTAAAGATTAATGCCTTTAATAATGATTAAGGAAGTACACTTAAATAGTTTAATTAAAATAATAAATTTAAACTTATAAAATATAAATTAAATATTTAAAAGAATATAAAGTTAAACTATAATATCATTAAAAAAAATACTTAATAATAATAAAGTCTTTATAAAGGCTTTAAAATTACTTTTATAAAGTTTGCTTTTGTTTTAAAATAAATATTAAAATCTTAATCGCTTAATTAAATAATAGATTTTCAAATTTCCTTAATGTTATGCTTATCAAATAAATCGCTTATATTAAAATATTTAACTTTAAAGTTTATTATATTTTAAGTAAAAAGAATATTATAGTAAATACTTTATTTAAAAAATTTATTAAATTATTAAACAATCAAAATAATTAGTAGGAAAAAAACGTTAATAATTTTATTAACCTTTAGCTTAATATAATTTCTTTAAAAACCTTAAAAGTTTTAAAAAATCCTAAAAAAAATAATATCCTTATTTTTTATAAAGATAAAAACTAAAACATTAAATCTTATAATATAACAAAGTTCTTAGCTACTTTAAAGCTCCTTAAAAAACTTATTAAAAACCAATTAAAAAAGGAACATAAAGCTAAAACAATCTTTAAGCATAAAGCTTTAAAATATACTATATAGGATAGGATTTTATTCCTTAAAAAAGATAAATATTATTATTAACATTAAATTATTAATAATAATATAATAAGAAAAGAAATTATTTAATTATATTATATCAATTATAAACATAAAGGAAAAGATTTAACCTTTAAAAAAATCTTAGCTTTATATTATTAAAAGAATATTTATAACTATATTATAAATATTATTAAGTTATATCCCTAATATTAAAAATTTAATATTAAAAGATTATTAAATCTTTTAAAAAGTTTAATACTTAATAATTTATTTTATTATTAAGTAATAAATATTTAATATATATTAGATAATTAAGGATATATAGCTATTATTAAAATTAAAGAATAATTAATAGATTATTTAAAAGTAAAGCTTTTATAAAAAGTTAACATTAATTTTATTATTAAGTTTTTAATTAAAAAGATTTATAATTAATATAATATTCCCTTAAAAATCAAAGTTAATAAAAGATTTAAATTTAAAGCTAAGGTTAAAACTATTTATAAAAGATTAAGGATAAATAAAAATATTAGCCTAACTTATTATTTAAAATATTAAGGCTAAATAAAAATTAAATATAAATCAATTAAAGTTAGCTTAAAAAAATTAATTAATAAGATTTATAAAGGCTAGGCTAAAATATTCGACACCATAGTCTTCGCTAATTAAACCTTTACTTAAAAATATAATTTAAACCTTTATAAAATAATATATAATTAAAGATTTATATTTTTAATTAAAGTTATTATACCCTTATAAAAAGTATTAAATTGGAATAATATTATATTTAAAGCTAATTTATTAATTATATAAGTTAGGATAATTAAGAAATAATAAATTAATATTAATTAAATAATATAAATTATAGCTTAAAAATATAAAAAATATATTAATTAAAATAATAAAAAATTAGTAAGTAAGCTTAAAAAATAATTATTAAAAAAGGGTAATTTAATCCTATTATATAATCTTTTAAAATATATTAATAAATCTTAATCACAAAAGCTTAAATATAGTTAAAATAAATCCTATATTATTAAAAAGGCTAAATTAAAGTATAAATATATTATTAAAAACTTAAGAGGTAAAACTTTATAAGGTATTTATATAAGAAATAAATTAAAACATTTTATTTAAAATAAAAAAGGATATTAAAAGCTTATAAAACTTTAAAAGGATATATAAATATTAAATAAATTAGTAAAAAATCTTAAAAATATTAATTAATAAAAAGCTAAGTCTTAAAAATTAAATTATAAAATTATATATAATAAAATTAAAATTTATATTTTAATAAAATATAAAGAAAGATATACCATAGTAAATAATAATTTTAAAAATAAAAATGTTATTATTAAAATATAAAAGAAATTTAATTAAAAAGCTTTTAATTAATATAATTTTAGAAAAGGATAAAAAATTATAAAAATTTAAAACTTAATTATACTATATTAAAAATATATATTTTTAATATATTTAAACTTATAAGCTATAAATTTATAAACTTAACTTATTTTTTAACCTATTTTAACAATTTTACTCCCTTAATTTCCATATTATTAAAAGAATTTATAAGGTTAATTATCTTAATTAAAAAAGGCTTTTAAAATAATTATGCTTTAAAATAATTATTCCTCTTATCCCTAAAATTATAAAAATAAGCTTTTATAACATATACATATATATTATAAAACTATTAAGCTTTATTAAGGATAAATTAACACCCCTAAAATAACCATATCCTTAAATGCCTTTTATTATTTAAGCTTTTTATTTACCTTTTATAATAAATATAAGGAATTTTATTAAAATATTTATATAATTATATAAATAATTTTATAACTTAATAAGGATTTATACTTAAAGAAAATATAAATTTACTAATTAGTTTACCTTATTAAAGCTTAATATATAATGGTTTAATTTAAAATAATAATATTTTAAATGTTATTCTTAAGTATTATCTATTTAGTTAAATATAATATTAAAAATCATAAAATGTTAATTATTAATGTATATATTTATTATAAGTTATACCTTTAATAAGGAAAATTAATATATTTCAAATTATTTATATGTTTAAAATTAGCTTAAAAAAGGATAATTAAAGTGCTATTATAATTAAATTCCCTACCTATTTTAACTTAAAAATAAAAATAAATCCTTAAAAGTTATTATTCTTAATCTAAATTATTTAAAGCCTATTAAAAATAAAATTCTTAAGTAAAACCACCTTATTAAATAAATTATAAAATAGGTTAAGAACCTTATTTTTAATAAACTTTATAACCTAATCTTATAAACTTAATTTATCCTTAAACTTTATTTTCTTTAAAAGAAAATTAGCTTAATTAACATCTATTATAACCATATCCTATTATATTAAAGAAAAAAATTTAAAAATATTAAATCTTTTATATTTAAAAATTATAACAATATTTAATACTATAAGAGGAAGTATTAAACCTATAAGGCTATCCTTTAATTTAAATTTTAAATATTTTAAAGGAAGTTAATTAGGTATTAGTAATATAATAGCTTTTTTCTTTTTAAATAAATCTTTTAAAAATTTAATTATATTTTAATTAAAACTTTTACTTTTAATTTAAGTAAGGGTATAACTTATAAGATTAATAAATAACATCTTAATAATAAATTTATTAGCTAAATAAGTAAATACAATAAATTAGGCCTAAAATAAATATACTTTTTAAAACCTAATATTAGGAGAAAATACTTAAAAAACATTATAAATTATAAAAGCCTTTATATTAAAAGGTATAAAAAGGATATTAACATTATCTTTTAAGTTATTAAAAATAATTAATATAATTAATAAAGCAATAATTTAAATAAGAAAAAGATAAAGAAATTAAAAAATTTAAAAAGATAAAAAAAAAAGTTATAAAAATTATAAAAACTATAAAAAATAATAATATTTATTAACAAATAAAAATACCTAATTAGCTAAAATAACTTACTTAAGCTATAATTAATTAAATATATAAATTATCTTTTAAAATAATTAAAAAAACTATAAACTTAATAGTTTAAATCTTAATAATAATTATTAAATTTAAACTTAAACCAAAGATAATTAACTTAAAAAAACCTATAAACCTTTAATTATTTAATCTAAAATTATCCTATTACTAATCAAACCTTCCCCATTTTATAAATTAATACATTAGCTTAATACCTTTACCAATTTATTTATAATACCACTATAAAAAAATTAACTTAATAATAAAATTAAAGCTTTACATAAGAAAAGTTTATTAAAGATTAAAAAGCTTTTACAAAATATTTATAATAATAAAAAACCTTAAAATCTTAAAGATTTTCAAACCAATCTTTCAATTAAAATTATAGCCCTTTATAAGGGAAACTTATAAAAATTACATACTTTATATAATAAAATAATTAATAATAAATAAATACTTAAAAACCTTAATTAATCTTACTAATTAAAAACACAAGCCTTAGTATTAATAAACACATTAAATACCTACTATAGTTAAAATTAACTCTTTATTAATAAGATATAAACCTTATAATTTTTAATTACTAAAGAAATAATATTAAAGAAAGTTCACTTAAAATTAATTATATTTTAAACCTTAACATACAAAGCTATCTTAAGGTTTAGCTAAGCCACTATTATAACTATTTAAAAGCATAATCCTAATAACCTTTTATTATTAAAACATATAAATTTTAAAAATCTTAAAAAAAAAATAATAAAAACTTTAAAAAGCTATATTATTTTATAATAATTTATTCTCCACATTAATAATAAATCAACTTCTTTAATATTTTATTTAAATCATTAAATAAAGTTAAATATATATTTAAACAAATTATAAACATATAGGATAAAAACATTATAGCTATTACTAATATTAAAGGATTAAAGTAACTCATTTACTTTAATTAAATTGATTAAAAAGATAATTAAAGTTATAAATTCTAATCTTATATAATTCCTTATTTAATATATAAAAAATCATTACTTTTCCTATAGTTTTTTAAAAAATTTATAAGCTAATAGGAATTAATAGAAAAATTTATCAAATATATATTTAATTATATAAGAATATAAATTAATATTAAATTAATTTAATAAACTTTTAAAACTTTCCTAACCATTAATTACCTTAAAAGCAATTTTCTATACAAAACCTTTAAGCTAAATTTTTTAAGAAAGGATATTTAAAAACTTAAACTTAAAAAGCTTTTTAATTAAAATAAATACTTACTAATAATTAAATATGATAATTATATTTTAACCCTTATTAACACTAATAAAACTAAACTTAATAAAGAAGTTAAAGCAAGGGATAATAGTATAATTAAAAAAGATATTAATAAGCCATTATTTATACTTAAAAAAAGATCCATTAATTAAAAAGAATATGGTTTTAAAGATAATAAAAAATCAAATTTAAAATATATCTTTATTAAAAGTTTATCCCTTTTATCCTTTAAAACATTTATTATTAACAAATATTTAAAACAACTTCCCAATCCTATTAAAGGCAAAAAAGTAAATTATTAAGCAAAGATTAATAACCTTAATAAAAGCTTTAAAAAAGATAATAATAATAAAGATATATAGAATTAAAAAGCTTTTTTTATAGCTAAATTAATTAAGAAAAAGGTTCCTATTAAAGCTTTAATATTTAAAGCTATAAAAAAGCCAAAACAAATATAATTTAATAATTTATTATCCTTAAACCTTTTACTTTTACTTAATTTAAAAAAGATTAGGTATTATATTAAAAAAGGAACTTTATTACCTTATTAATAGTTAAGTAATATTTATAAAAACATAGGTATTAAACCTATATTAATATTCCTTATAAAATGGTAAAGATAGGATTATTAATATTTATTAGTAATAATTAGGGAAAAGGAGTTTAAAAAGTTTAAACTTAAACCTAAGGAGATTTAAGAAAGTTTTATTGCTAAATAAATAATAGCTAAAAATAAAAAGGTTAGTAAAATAATAGAATTAAAGTTAAATTTAAAGTTAAAAATAATTTATAAAAAAAAGGATTAAGGTAATTAAAATAATTAACCTAGCTTAATATATAATATAACTTTATAAGGATATTATTATTATATTTAAGGAAAATTAAGCTAGGGTAATAATTTTTAAGGTAATTATATAATTATAGTTTAAATTAACGTTTTAATATTTTTATTTAACTTATAAATAAGCTCTTTTATTTTAAGATTATATATATAAGCAAAATGGAAAAAATAAAACGCCTTTATATATATTTTTAATAGCTTTTTATTATAATAATTTATACTTTTTTAACCTTTTTCTTTAAATATATTTTCTATCGATTGTTTAATATTTTTAAAGGATTAGAACATATAGGCATTCCTATAGCTAATAAGCTTAGGTTTACCAATTATCCCAACCCTTAAAGCTCTCATTTTAGCTTAATATATAAATAATTTTTAGAAAAATATATATATTTTTAATACGTAATAACTTTTAAAATTAATTATTTAATTAAACTATTAAGCGTTAAATGTTATAAAAAGATTTAAACGGTTTATTAAATTTTTATTTAAAAATAATTTAAGGTTAAAATTAACGCTTATAAGTAAAAAGTAAAACTAGTTAATAAAAATAAAGCTAATAATTAAAAGAATAAAAACTTAAAGGGAAAAAATTAATTAGGGAATATAATTATAATATTAATTAATTTATATTTACTTTAAAAGAGTTAAAAGCTTGTAAAATAAACTATTAAAGATTATATGGCTTTAAGGGTTTTTATTATATTTAAAATTAAAAAATACTTATTATTAAAAAGTATTATAATAGATAATTATAAATTAATTAACCTAATTAATAATAAAAAGTTTTTAATCTTTAACTTATTTAAGCTTATAAATATTTATAATATGGTTTAAGTAAATATTACAAGCTTTTTAATTTTTAAAATAAGTAAACATATAATTTTTAAATACTTTATAAGCAAATTAAAACCTAATATATGTAATTTAATATTAGTGGATATAATAGTAATAAAGGGATTTTACGTAAATATTATTTTAAAGGTTAAGTTATATATAATAAGTATTTAATATAATGGTTAAAATTATACTTTATGTTTTAAAAAATTAAAAAAAAATAATATAATAAGGTAACTTATATGTAAATATAACCTAGTTTTTTTTAAATATAAGCTCTTTTTTATTTATTTATTTATTTTATTAGCTTTATTAACGATTATTTTATACGATATATTTATAAGTATAATAAATATAATAAGTATTTTAAAAACTAATAAAAACGTATAATTTATTAACTTAATAAAGATTTATTAAAGCCACGAAATGATTTAAAAAACTTTTAATATAAATACTTTAAATACTTAAGGTTAGAAACTTTCCAAGCTTTAATTTATAAGGCTTAAAACATAAAAATTAATAAAACCTTTAAAATTAAGTATAAATATTATGCCATAACATATACTTATTAAATAATAAAACGGAAACTTTTTAAGAAATATTTAATTAAATTATTTTAAAAGGTAATTTAAAACTTATTTTTTTATAAAAAGGGATATAAGGGATTACATATATTATTTATAATTAAGGATAAATATAATAAAATATTTTTTATATTTTCTTTTATAAATAAAAGTTAGGTAATAATAATTACCTAACTTTAATTATTTAAAAGTTAAATACGAAGATAATTTAAATTTAACATATATAAAATATATAATAATAATAAGCATATAATATTCTTTTATTAAAAATTAATAAGATTTAAGCATTAAATAAAATAAAAAGGAATTAATTTAAAGGTTTTTTTAAGTTATATATATAAACTTATTAAAAATATAAAACGAATAAGGTAAAAAATAATTAACCAAGTATTTAAAATATAACTTAAAGTTAAACTATTAATAAACCTTTAACTTAAAATTACTTAAATAATAACTTAGTTAATTAATAAAAGCCTAAGCTTTATTTATTATATATATTTACTAATTAAAGTATTTAATAATTAATTTAAATAATATTTTAAGTTTTATACCTTAGAAATTTCTAAAGTATTAATAAATAATTTATAGCTTAATTAAAATAGTATTTATATATATAAATATAAAGTATATTTATTAAAAGAAAAAAAAGATATAATATAAATAGGAAAATATTTAAAATAATAAGGAGAACTTATGTAAAATATTTAATAAGATATTAAGCTTTTAATTTATATTATATATAAATTTTTAAAGAAAAAAAGGTAATTATTATATAAGATGTATAATTTAATAAGGAAATCTTTTATACTTTAAAAGTTAAACGTTTAATACTTAACTTAAAAATATTAAAAGTTAATAAAGTTAACAAGTTAAAAAAGTAATTAGTAAAGAAAGGAATACTTTAAATATTAAATTTATAGGAAAAAAAATTATTAAGTTATTAAAATATAAAGTAAATTATTAAGTTAAGGGATATAAATATTAAAAAGTAATTAAATAGCTAATTAAAAGCTATAAAATTAAAGGTAAATGTATTTACAAACTTAAATTTAAAATTAAATAAAAGACTTATTAAAGAAAAGCCTAATATATAAGTAAATAATTAACTTTTTAAACTTTTAATTTTTAAAGGAATTTTAAAACTGGGAATAAAAAAAGATAATACTTTATTAAATATTAAGTAATTATTTTAAGGAATTATAAACCTTATAAGAAAAGATTCTTTTAAAATAAAAGTATTTAATTAATATTTAAGCTTAGTAAGTAATAGGGAAAATATTAATAAAAGTAAAAAAAGTAATATATTAACACTATAATTATAACATGGAAAAGGTTACTTAAAAGGGTTAAAAGCTTAATTACGTATTATAATAATACTTATTAAGCTTTAATAAAAAAATAGGAAATTTAAAGGTTAAAAACTTAAAGAAAAAACTCGAGCAATTTAGCCTTTATAACCTTAATTTATAAAAATAAGGAGGAAATTTTCCCACTTATTAAATTAAAATAATTTAACTTTTTAAAAACCTTTTTACTTAATTAATAAAAAGTAATTTACTAAGGAAATTAAAAATATTAAATATTATAT
The DNA here is from genome assembly GCA_002120305.1 of Hypoxylon sp. CO27-5. Taxonomy (NCBI): domain Eukaryota; kingdom Fungi; phylum Ascomycota; class Sordariomycetes; order Xylariales; family Hypoxylaceae; genus Hypoxylon; species Hypoxylon sp. CO27-5. Next base: position 46,087 of record KZ112606.1, on the reverse strand, counting down.
ATAATAATTTTTATAATAATATATTAAAAAAGCGTTAAATAAATTAACGTAGCTTTAAACAAATTAAAAATTTATTAAAATAAGCTTTTATAATTATTATTAAAAGAATATAAAAACCTAGTGAGTTATTTACTTAATAAGTAATTTAAAAAAAATGCATAGGAAAAAATTTAAGCGTTTAATAAAAACAATATATAACACGTTATAAAACGTAATAAAGTAAAAAATACCTCGTTTCCCTTAAAGTAAATATTTATATATAAATTTAACAAGGATAAGTATTTAAAAAAGTGTAAATCTTAGCTTATTATATAAGGTAATTTTTAACACTTAATACTTTAAAACATATACATTACTACGCTTATAATAAAATCGTTTTAAATAATAATAACATTAATTATAAAACTTAACCTAAATATTTAGCAATTTAATATTAAAAACATATTTATAAATACTTTTTAAATAGGTAAAAAGTTAATCGTTATATAACTTTTTAAAGATTATAAGGATAAAAATGAAAAGTATATTAAGCTTTTAAAAGTATTATATAAGTTATATAATTCCTTTTTATTATAATATAAGGAAATAAAAAGCACTTTAAAGCTTAAAAGGTTTATAATATTAATAGAAAAACTATACTTATTTTATATAACTAATAAAAAGGTATATATATTAATATATATAAATGATATACTAGTAATAAATATTCTTAAATATATAACTAAGGTATAAAAAGTAATTAATCGCTTAAAAAGCTTATATAAAATAAAAGACTAAGGATTAATTAGCTAATATTTTAAAATTAAAGTAATTAAAAATAAGAAATATTAAATTATTTCCTTATTTTATAATAGTTATATTAAGAAAATTATGGCTAAGTTTTAACTAAACGATAATAATTAAATCCTATTTATTTTTCTACCATTTAAGCTATTTTTTAAGTATAAAAAAAAAGCTATTAAAATAAAAATTAAGGCTTTTTAAAAACGCGTAAAATTAATTTTATATATTATAATAATAATTAAACTTAATATTATATTTACAATTATATAGCTTTTTTATTATTTAATTAATTTAAAACTTAAGTATTTAATAATAACTAATTAAGTAATAAAGTATTTATATATAATATATACCTTATATATTAAATATAAGGATAAAAGTATTAGGATATAAGCTTTACTTATATTAAATAATGCATTATTTATAAATAATATAAAAAACAAATAATTATTTTATAAATGAATTATAAATTTATATAATAATTCAATCGCTTAAAAAGTAGTTTATTTACTAATAATATTAACCTTTATAATAAAGGTTAAACTGCTTAATATTTCGAATATAATAAAAGAAGTAATGGTTTTACAACATTTATTTAAAAACATTTAAATTAACCTAAGGTATATATGGCAAATTTATAACGATAATTAATAAATAATTAAACTAACCTTTAAAAAAAAGGAATAAATTAATACTAAGCTTTATCATATAAATATATAAAATATATAATTACATTAAAAACATATTTTAAAAACCTTTAAAATGCTTTACTTATTAATTAATTAAATATTAGCAAATAAGTTAACAAAGAATTTATTAAAATAAAAATTTAAACATTTTAAAGTATTATTTAATTTATAAAATATGTAAAATTTATTAACTAATAATTAAAAAGCTTATATAAACAACTTAATAATATTATTAATTGCTTTACATTAATAAGTAAATAAGTATAAATATAAGATATAATAGTATAAAAATCTTTTAATAAAATGCTTTAAAAGCTCGAATAATTTCCTTAATTACTTCTTTATAAAATTTATTACTTACTTTATTTATTTTCTTATTAACTTTATTATCCTCTTTATTATTTAACAACTTATACTTTAAAAAAGTAAATAAGATATATTATAAAACATGGATCGCTTATATATATTAGTTAATATTAAAGAAAAAAGCATTTAAAAAATTTCATAAAAAACTTACTAATATGTTTTAAATAACACTATAAGTTAAAAATATTCTTTATAAGTAATAAGCTATTAATTATATAATTAAATTATTAAGTTTATATATATAAATATAAATTAGCAAAAGTAACATTATTATAACTAAAAAAATAACTTATAAATCTTAGTAAAAGTATTTATTAAAGCATAGTTAACATTAAATACCTTACCTTATTAAAGTATAGCTATATAATATTTAAAAATAACTAATAAATATACTTTTTATATAACTTAAATAAAGTATATAATAAAACATTTTAATAAAAAAATAAGTACTTTTTTAAATAAAAAAAGTAATTATAAGTATTAATAATAAATTAAAAATAAAAACTAACATTTATATATTATTATTAATTAACAAAGCGTTAATAATAATATTAAATACTTTGAAAACTTTAAAACTAATAATAAAGCGTTTTTACTTAATTAGGTTATATTAAACAAGGGATATTATAAACTTATTTATTCCTTTAAAAATAAAGCTATTAATATTAACCTAAGAATTATCACTTATAAATGACAATTAATAAGCTTTTCTTATATTATTAAATTAAGCAACTTATATTTTTTTTAAATTATTACGGCATATAATATATAAAGTAGTTTTAAATTATTTAAAAGCTTTAATTTTTTTCTTAATAGGTATTATTATAATTAAAATACTTGTTAATTACTTAAATATAATTAAAACTAAAAAAATAATTAATATAATTCACCAAAATATAATTTAAATTTATTTTAAACTTAAAAAATAATTAATTAAGAAAAAAACAACTTATTACTTTATTAAAAAGATATTATATAAAAAAGAAAAAGTAATAATACTTTAACATAAAAAAAGCTTTATTATATAAGTATAAAAATAATTAAAATAATAAAAGATTGTTATAATATTATAAAGATTATTATAAGTTTATTAAAAAGTTATTTAAAAATTAAATTAACTTAATAATTTATAAGGTAGAAATATATAATAATTATAAGTTATATAATAATTATTTCTTAACTTATTTTTAAATATTAAAACCATTAAAATATATAAAAAAAGCTACTTAATTAATACTTAGTTCTTTAAATATTTACTTAAGTATTATTTACTAACATTATAAACAAAGATTTATTAATTGCTTTTAATATAAAACTTTTATTAAATCCACCATTTTTATTACTATTTATATAACGTTATTTAATTAATTAAAACGAGTTATTAGGAAAGGAAATATCCCAGTTATTATTGTTAAGATTTAATTTAAATTTAAATGATTATATAAAGCATTTATATTTTTTTAAGCTTTAATTAATATTTAAAAACTTAATAAGGAATATATAAAGGAACTTATATAAGGCTTAATAAAAGTTACCTTTTGTAAAACTAAGCATTAAAATTAATAATACATATGATTAATAATATAATCACTAGGATTAAGTTATTAAAATTAAACTTTTAAAAAAATAAAAGGCAATTTACACTTTATAATAATTATAACCGTTAATATATTTAAAGTAATATTTATTATTAAAATTAATTAAGTCTTTATAATATTAATTAAGTTTTTTAATTAATATATTTTTTATATAAGCTAAATAAAAATTATAACAATAAATTTTATTTAGCTTAAACTTAAGTATATATTCGTTAATAGTTAACATTAAAGCTATAATATTTTAAGCTAAAATAAGTAACAAAGTAATTTAAGCTATTACCTTATCCTTACTTTTATCCTTATAACTAACTAAAAGACTTTTTAAAAATAATTAAGTAAGAATAATTAATAAAATAAAAGTTATAAAACATATAAAAGTAAAAGTAATAATAAGTATAAAAAAAAAGTAAAAGGATTAATAAACTATTTTAAAAATATATTTATTTAACTAAATATAAAAAATAAAGTTATAAAGGGATTAACCCTTTTCTTAACTTTAATTAATAGCTTAAAAATAATTAAGCTAATAATAATAAGCTTATTATTATTATTAAAATTAAAATTATTAAAAATTTCGATTATAATAAGTTAGAAAAAATTATTAACTTAAGTAAATATTATAATAATAAAGATAATTAACTAATCTTTAACTTAAATAACTAGCTAATCTAAAATAATTAAATCAACTTTAATAATAATAGAAATAATTAATTAATTTTTAAATAAATAAATTACCTTTAACTTTAACTATAACTTTTATATACCTTTTATAAACCATTTAAACCTTTTTCAAATTAATTACTTTTTTAATGTTATTGCATTTTTTACTTATATTAAATTAAAAAAGGAGCTATTAAAAAAGCAATTAAAAATAAAGTTATTTATAAATAACTTAAAAGATAAAATTAAGGAAAAGGTTTAAAAAAGCTTATATAAAGGCAAAGCTATTTATAAATAAATAAATAAGCTTAACACTAATTATTTTAAAAACTTTAAAATAAAGTAAAGCTATTTATACATATTTGAAAAATTATTACCAAATTAACTATAATATTTTAAGCTTTTATATAAAACTTTTTAAGCCATTTAATTAGCTTACTTATTAAAACTAAAAAATATTATACCTATTTTATCTAATAAAAAAAAGGTTAAAATATGTTCTTATTAACTTATTTCTTTTGTTTTTAACTTAATACATATAACATATAACACGTTAAAAAAGCTTAAAATAAGCTAATTAAGCTTTAATTGGAAATAATAAAAGCTTAGTCCTAAGTTATATATAATTGGGAAATATATTATAGTTTTAAAATGCTAGGTTATATACAAAGTATATAACCTAATAAATAGCTTTATATATATTTAAAATATACCGTTAATTAAAAGTTATATTTCTTTTTTCTTAATAATTAAAACCATTTAATTAATTAAAAAAATTAACATTATAATAACTATGTAATATTATATATTTATATAAAAGAAATTATATTTTCTTTTATAAAAATATTTATACTTTTTAAAATTTAAATATTATTATTTTTATTTTTAAGCTTAATTTTAAAAATGAAAAGTGTTTATACTTAACTTATTATATATTAAACCTTTTAAAGAAATTTGCTAATTCTAATATAAAAATTTATTTATTATATTATAATATTTTTATTTTACCTATTAAATATTCTTTTAAATTTCTCTTTACTTAGTTTAATTAATCTTTATTTATAAATAACATTATTATACTTTTCTTAAATAATAATAATAATATTAAATATTTTATACTTTTTTAAAATATAATAAAAAATAAAATAATTAAAAAAATATTCTTAGTTTAATTATTTCTTTAATTATTTAATAAAATAATTAATAATTAAACCAAGGATATTATAAATAAAAAATATAATCGTTAAAATTTTAAAGTTATTTAAAATATTAAAATTTTAAATATAAGAAATATTATTTCTAATATTAATAATAATAATAATAATAATAATACCTTTAATATTAATAAAGTTAATAACGTAAACCTTATTTATTTAATTTATACTAATTAAATAAAATATTTTAATAATAATATTAAATTTAGGGATTATAATTTTAATTTACATTTCTTTTATAATCCCTTTAACAATCTTTTAAATAATTTAAATCCCTTTTATAAAAAGCCTTAATTTTTATTAATAAATAAGAATAATATTATAAAGCCTTATTATTTGCACTTATAATTAAGCTTAAATAAAAATAAATTAATTTTTATTAAAAATAAGTTATCTTTTAAATAAAGTAATTAATTTAAATATAAATTTAAACCTAAGGTTTTTTATATTATTATTTTAAATAATAAAAAAGGTATTAAAAATAATATTCCTTTTTTTAATTAAATATTAAAATAGAAATTTTAATAAACTTATATTTATTCTTTTATTATAAATATTTTATTATATAAAATAATTTTAAATTATATATTATATAAATATTTATTTATTAAAAAAAATAATAAGTTATAAATTATTATATTATTTATTACATTAAATATATTATATTTTTATTTTTATTAAGTATTCTTAAATTAATTTATATTATTTAGCTTATTTTAGTTATATTTTATAATATTTTTAATTTTTTTATTAATTTTTTTAAATATATTTATATATTAATATATTTTAAATAAAAATGTTATTATTTTTATTGTTTTATATAAGTATAATAGATTTATTATACTATACTTTTATAACAACCTTTGTTATATTATACGCGGAATATTTCATTTTTTCTTTAAATCTTTTTTTATAGTTTAAAATTATTACTTTCGCTTAAGGTATAATGGGATTTTCTTTTTATAATTTTATTTATTTATTACCAACTTTAAAAAGAATTTTTAAAGGGATAATAATTAAAATATTATAAGTGTTAATAAATATATTAAGTTTATATCCTACCTTTTTAATAAGTTAATTTGAAAATTAATTAATAATTTGTTTTATAAAGTTAATATATTTTTATTAGCTATTTTAATTTAATTATCCTTATATATTTAATTATAACATTGTTAAATAAACTTGTTAAAAATTAAAAAAATATAAAATTAGTAAGGGTTTTTTAAAGGATATTTTTAATATAATATTTTAAATTAAGATTAAAATAAAATTAAAGTTTAACAAATTTATTATATTTAAAAAATAAAGTAATTATATTTAAATTAAAGGTAAGAATATTCTTATTTAATATATTATAAACATATCCCTTAAATAAATAATTAATCTTATTTTTTTAAATAAAAGGCTTATATTCATTTTTAATTATAAGATTTAAATAATTATATATATAAATTATTAATATTTTTTATTTTTATATTATTTTTAATATAAATTACTTATTATTTAACAATATTTATTAAGGTTATAAGAAATATATTATAAATTTAATTTACTTTTAAATTTCCTTTTTATATTATATAAATAACATAAGGTTATAATAGCTTTATAACTTTAATAATGTTATTTTTAAAAAAAGTAATATTTATTAAATAAAAAATATATATTAAAATTATAAGCTAACTTTATTTTAAATATAAGTTAATATTAATCTTTATACTTATATTTAATAAAATTATAAATATATTTAAGATAAAAATATAAGTATTATATTTAATTAAAGAGTTATTTTTTTTATAACATTTAATTATTGTTATAGCTATAATAAATATAATATTTAATTTTAAACCTTTAAACTTTTATAAGATTTAATTAACTTAAATAAGGGTAAAGAAATTTGCTAATAAACTTATAATAAAAGGTGATATTTAATGTAATAATTAATAATTATATAAATAAAAAGAATAAAAAATTTTTAATTAAAAATTAATAATAAATTTATAAATAAATAAATAAAAGATTTAAGTATGTTTTATATATTTTAAGTTAAAATCTATTATTATTTATATAAATACATAATTATTTAAATCTTTTTTTCTTATAATATTTTAGAAATATTATTTTTATTAATAAATATTATTTTTATTAATATATATTATCCTTTTTAATATATGTTATTTTTATTAATACATTATATTTTTACTAATATATATTATTTTTATTAATATATATTATAATTATTAATTAATATTACTTCTTTTAATATATAATATTTATATTAATAATAATTATTTTTATTAATAAATATTAAAATTATATATATATAAGTAATTATTTCCTTATATAGCTTTAAAGGTATTTTCTTTTTTAGCTTAATTATATATATATATATTTAATATTTATATAATAATAAATTATTTTTCTTATAATAATATTTTATTTTATTTAATTTTTATAATATTTTTAAAAATAAATAATTTATTAATTTTACCTAGTTAATTATCCTAATATATTATATTATATTTATCATTATATTTTAACTAAATACTTCCTTAATAAGTACTTTTTAGCCAATTATTTTTAAAAGTATTACTAACTTAATTAATTTTAAGTTAAAAATCTTTAATTTTAATTTTTATTAGTTAATTTTTTCTAAACTTACCTCCTTATTAATTATATTAAATACTTTTCCTTATAAACCAATTTTTTTTAAACTTATTCCCTTATTAATTATATCGAATTTTTTACCTTATAAACTAATTCTTTTTAAATTTATCCCTTTATTAATTATGTTAAGATTTTTTCCTTATAAATTAATTTACTAATAAACTTTTAATCTTAAACCTATTCCTAAAATATTTAAAAAATATAAACATTATAAAATACTAACTAATTTTTTTAATAATTATTTTCTTTAATATAACTTTTTAAAAGCTTTATTAAATAATCTTAATGTTAAATATAATAAAAAGCTTTTTAAGTTTTATATTAACTTATTTATTAAGCTTATTAATATATATTAAAAGGCTTAATATATTTTTAATTTTTAAGAAAAAATCCAAACCTTAAAAAATCTTCCTTTAAACTAATATTAATTATACCTAATTTAATATACTAAGAATAAATTAAATTTATAGTTTTAAAAATCTTTTTTATATTACTTAATAAAAAGATTATAAATTCTTTTTTATAAGGTTTTATTATTATATTTATTTATTAATAAAAACCTATTATATTAATTTAACTATTTTAAATATTTTCCTTATAATAATAAACTTATAAAGATTTATAATAAATGTATATTATATTTTAAAACTAAGCAGCTTTTAAAAAATTATAAATTAAATATATTTTTAATATTATATATTTATTTATATCTTTTTAAATTAAAGGATTTATATCTTTTAAAGGAAAAATTTATCTTATTAAAATATATATTTAATTTTATTATAAAAATTATATTAAACCTATTATTTAATTAGCCTAATAATTAAGATTATTATAAAATAATAAATTATATTATTATTATTATAAATAATTTATTCTTTATTATAAAAATTTTACCTTAAAAATAGAAAATATTATTAGTAATTTTTATATTATATGGTGTAATTTTAATAAGTTTAAAATAAATATTTTAAAGCCTTTTTTAAAATTATATAAATTTATTATAATAAAAATTCTTTTTTAGTTAAAAAAAAATAATTATTTATATTATAATATCCCTTTTAATAATAAGTTTTAAAAAAAATAAGTAAATAAAAATAAAATTATATTATTAGATTTAATATAAAGTTTAACTTATATTTAAAATATAAATATAAAATTTAGTAAAAAATCTTCTTATATCTTATATTAATATGATTAAAATCTAATATATAATAATGATATATCTTTTAATAGAAATATAAAATCTAATATTAAGGTTAAAAATATTATATTATTTAATTTTAAGGTTAATTTTAATTTAAATTTAATATTAAAATTTAATTTAAGATTAAATTTAAAGGAAATTTCTAAGTACAAGTTAGTTAAGGTATATAATAAAATATAAGAGGTAATTTTAAAATATAAAAATAAATTAGTAAATATTTTTACTTTTTTTAATAATAATAATATTAATTTTAATATTATTAATAAAATAATAATTATATTAACTTTATTAATGTTTCTTTTTATTATAAATAATAAATTAAATAATGTTTAAATAGTAAATTTTATTTAATAATTTTTTAAGTGAAAATTATATAAGGAAAAAAATAATAAGGATAATAAAAATAATAAAAATATTATAAAATAATAAATTTTAAATAAATAAGCATTTATTTATATTAAGTTAAATTAATAATTCTTAAATATTTAAAACTTAAAATATTTCTTATTTATATTTATTATAATTTTACCTTATAACTAGGATAATTTAATATTAATTATTAAAAAAGAAAAATTAATTTTAAACTAAAATAATAAAAAGAACTTTTCTTATAAAAAATATAATATTATATTATTTTTACTTAAATATATTTATAAATTAATAATATTTTTAAATAAATTTTTATTAAATTATATTAATATAAAGTTATAACTATTACACATTTAGTTTTTTTATTTTTAATATTTAATTATATTATTAAAAATAATAACGTTAGGATTAGTTATATATTATTAAAAAGCTTAAAGTTTGTTAAGATTTATATATATTTTTAAATCTATTATTATATTAAAACTTTTTACTATAAAAAACAAGCTAAAAAAATATTAATTAGTTAATAATCTTTATATAAAAAAACTTATAAAAAAATATTTATATATAATTAATAATAATCTTTATTAAATAAAAAAAATATAACTAATATAATTAACTTTAAAATTTAATTATAAAAAATAAGCTTTTTATTATTTAGTTTAATATATATTAAAATAGATTAAAAGTTTTATAATAATTAATATATTTAATATATTAAAAAAATATTAAAAAAATATTTACTTAAGAATTATTAACTTATTATTAAAAAAATAAATTAAAATCCTATTATAACTATTTAATAATTTTATAATTATATAATAACATTTTTTAATAAAATTATTTAAATAATAAATAGAAATAAGGCTTTTAATTTTATTAATATATATTATAAATTTATTAAAATTAATAATTATAGTTTTTTTTATTTATATAATTTCCTTTAATATTTTAATAATATTAATTTAAAAAATTATATAAATAAAATATTTCATAGTTTACATTCTCGCTTAAATATTAATAAGTTTTTAAGATAAATTAATAAACATTTTTAAAAAAGTTATAATAAGGAAATGTTAAAGCGTAAAATTTATAATAAAAATTATCTTTTTTTTCTTAAAAAATTAAAAACTAATTTAGCTAAGTTAAAAGATAAATAAAAAAATAAAGCATAATTTATTATTATAACTACTTAAATTTATTAATATATTTAAACTTATTATAAGTATAAAAAAAGTAAATAAGGAAAAAAATAATAAGTTAAAATTAAAAGAAAATATCGCTTTAATTAGCTATAAAATTTAATCTTAAAAATATTTTTAAATAATAAAGGTATTTTTAAAATTAAATACACATTTAAAAATTATATATATTAAAATAAGATTATAACTATTATATTAAAATATAATTATAATTTTACTTTAATTTTTATTTAAAGCTAAGTAATTTTTTTAATTTACTATATTACCAATTATATTATAAAGGATAAATAGTTTTTTTATTAACATATAATTTTTATTTGGTTTATATTAAAAACTAAATATAAAATACCTTCTTTTATTAATTCTAATAATCCTAAAAAAATTACTTAGAATTTAATATTAAAAATAATAAATTAAATCTTTTTTAATTAAAAGCTATTATTTTTAAATATTTATAATTATATCTTTAATTATCTTATATATTATTTATTAAATAATAATTAAAGTTATATAAATGTAGGTATTATATTTTAATAAGCTTATTGAAATGATTATATATTTAAAAGTTAGCTATTAAAGCCTTTAATAATAAAAAGTAACTTAATTATAAAATAATAACGTTTTTATTTCTTATAAATATATAATTAATTATATATAATGTTTATATCGCTTATAATTTTATATTTTAATATGTGTGTTTATACGATTATACCTTAATTATTAAGATTAAATTAAAACTTAAAAAATAAATAAATAAATTTATAAAGTTTAAAAGTAACTTAAAAAAGTTTAAATTTTACTAATAAATTTTATTAAAAAAAACATATATATCCTTATATTAATTAAAACTTATTTACAAACCTTTAAAAATAAAGCTATATATTATTAAACATTTATTATTTATCTTATTTTATTTATCCCTTAAAATAACTTTATTTTGTTAAAATTTAATTTTTATTTAAAAATTTAAAAATGCTTATTTTAAAATATCCTTTATTAAATTATATTTTATAATAATAACCTTAACCTATTAACGAGAAGTAAAAAGAATACGGCTAAAAATAGGAAAATTTAAAAAGTTTAATTTAAAAGTAACGAAATAAATTATAATATAAAACTTAAATATAAAGAGGATAAAAATTAAGTTTTAAATAATAAAGAAAATATTAATCCTAAAATGTAAAAACTCGAAAGAATTAAGGCTTTTTTTCTTAATTTTAATAACTTCTTTAATATTTTTCTTTAATATGAAAATAATTTATTTAAAAATATTATAAAAAGATTAGTTAAATTTACTAAAATTGGCATAATTATAAAGCTTTTTTTTTATTTTTAGCCTTAAAGCTTAATATTTTTAAAGATTTAATTTAAAGTTTAGGAAATAATATTATATTATTTTTATGTAATAATTAACGTATTAAAAATATAATTATAGAAATGATAAGAAAATAAAAGATAAAGTTAAATAATATAAATAATAATAAGCTTTAAAAATAATAAATAAAGTAAATAAGTTTTAATAAAATTATAGGGATTATTTAAATTTTATTTTATTATAACGTATAAATAAGAACCTTATAAGGATAAATTATAATTTAAATATTTATAACATATTTTTTAATAATTAAGAAAATATAACTAATAAAGTAATAACCTTAAATATTAAATATAATATTAAGTAAACTTAGGTAAATATTATATTAATTATATTTAAGAAAAAGCATTTAAATAAAAAATAATTTATTTTATTAAATATTATTTTATAATATTTTAATAAAGTTAATAAATATAAATTTAATAAGATAAGTTATTTATTAATAAATAAAAATAATTATTATTAACTATTTTATTATTTAAATAATAAAAAATAAAATAGGGAAAAGTATTATAATTAAAATCTTAATTAAAATATTAAATTATAAAAATATAAAAAGGAAAATTATAGTAATAGTTATATTTAAATATACTAATATATATTTTAATAATACTACGATTTATTTAATAATAAAAATATTTACTATTAATAAGTTTTAAAAAATATAATTAGAAAAAGCTATTATTTTAAAAAATATTAATATATTAATTATTAATAAATATAGTATAATATTTAACTTTAATTTATTAAAAATATATAAATAATTATAATAAATTTATAATCATTTAAATAAAAATTTTAATAATATTTTTATTATTATTTTATATAATAACTTTTACTAATTTAAACCTATTATAAATTTATTTTTATTATATTTTAATAAATTTATAAATAAAAAAAAGATAATAATATTTAAGTAATGTTATACTTATTAATAGTTTATATAAAACAGCTTATTTAGTTAAAGAAAAATATATTGTTATTTAAGTATAAATCTTATATAAGTAATTAGCAATATAATTCTTATAACCTTATTTAAATTAAAGTAATATATATTTACTATTTAATTAGCTTTGTTAAAAGCCTTTCTTATAATATATTCTTTAAGTTAAAAAGATACTTTTAAAGCTTATTAAAAGGCTTATTAAAGGAATAGCTATAGTAGCTAATAGCTTATCCTTTAAGGTTTATATATTTAATTTAATTTAAATATATATATATATATATAAAGAAAAGTTATTAAATATATATAAAAGGTTAAAATAATGCTATAATAATTAATTTATTAATAATAAAACTTTTTAAAAAAACTACCATTTAAAATTCACATTTAAAAATAAATAAGCTACTTATTAATTATTATTTAATTATTATTAAATAATTAAGTTATTTAAAGTTAAGGATATTTAAAAGTATTATAAGCTTTAAGCTAATATATTTTAATAATATTTAAATCTTTAAGAAAAGAAATAATTAATTAAACTTTTAACTAATTAACTTTTAAGCAATTATATTACTAAGCCATTTCTATTCCTTATATTTTATTTTTAACTTAGTTTTAAATTATTTTCACTTAAGCATTTAATATTAAGCTTTAATTGCTTTAATTAATTCCTTATTTAAAAGATTTTAAAACTACCTATTCTTTATCCCCTATATAATATATTTAAGCCTTTTACATTTACTTAAAACTTATAAATAAATGTTATTAAAATTAATTAAACATAAATAGTAATATTTATTAAAGCTTTACTTTAAAGTAGAAAAGTTAAGCCTTTTAATAAAATATTTAAATAAGTTTTAATTCTTTTAATTTTAAATAAAAGTTTTAAATTATTTACTATATTAATTTAAAGTAAATAATAATAACCTTAAAGCCTTAGTTTTAATTAACTTTGCTAATTATTAATTAACTTAAAAGGGATTTAAATATTCCTTTATTATATAAAAGAATTATTATAGCTTAAAAAAATCCTTAAATCTTTAAAATATTTACTTTAAAAACATATATATAAGCTTTTTACTACTATTAATATCATATATATAAATTTACTAAACCATTAAATACTTATATTAATATTTTTCTATATTTAAAATATATTATATTAAATATGTTTATTTTTAAAAAAGTTAAATATTATTTAAATAATTTAACAATCTTTTATATAAACAGCTTTTAATTAGGATAAAATAATTTAAACTTTATTATTATTATTATAAAAAATATTATAAAAATTATAACAATAATTTAATTCTATATAATAATATATTAAAATAATAAAGTAATATATTTAATTAAATATATTAAATAATCTTTATATTAATCTTTATATTTAACCTTAAGCTTTTTATAAGTAAATATAATAAAAGTTTTAAGTTATACTTCCTTTATATTTTTAAGAAGTTATTCTTAAGTAATAAGTTATTTCTTATATATTTCTTTCTTATATTTATTCTTTTTCATTTTTAATTATTATATTATAAAAACTTTTAATATAATAGTTATAATATATTATTTATTAAAAGCGTTAAGATTAATTTAATCTTAAATACCTTAGAAATATATATATATTTAAAGTAATATAAATTATTTAAGTTAATCCTTATTACTTTTAAGCTTTTAATTAATTAATAAATTGCTTAAAGTAATTAGGAAATATATAAATAAGTTTATTAAAAGGATTAAGCTTTATTAAATTTAATTTAATTTAAAGAAATAATAGAATAAGTTATTTTATATTATTAGCCAAATGTTTTAATTATAATAAATTATAATATAAATAAAAACTAAGCTTATAACTATTATACTTATTAATGGTTTATATAAAACAATTTATTTAATTAAAGAAAAATATATTATTATTTAAATATAAATCTCGTATAAGTAATTAACGATATAATTTTTATAGCCTTATTTAAATTAAAGTAACATATATTTACCACTTAATTAGCTTTGTTAAAAGCTTTCCTTATAATAGGTAATTATTTAAGTATTATTTAAAAAATAATACTTATTATTTTAATTATTAATTATAATTAAAATTTATATTTATTATTTTTTTAATTAATAAATAAAAATTATAAATATTATTTTTAATCCTTTATTAAAACGCTTAAGGGATAATATTTAAACTAAATAAAATAAATATATTTTAAATTTTAAAGTAATAAAAAAGAAGTAAATATTATTAAATTATAACTTTAAGGTTATTATTTTTATAAATAAAATCTATTATGTTATAAATTTTTAAGCTATTATTACTTTTATAAAAGCATAATAATAAAAAGTTTATATTTTTTATTTAAATATTATTTAAAATTTTT
The DNA here is from genome assembly GCA_002120305.1 of Hypoxylon sp. CO27-5. Lineage (NCBI taxonomy): Eukaryota > Fungi > Ascomycota > Sordariomycetes > Xylariales > Hypoxylaceae > Hypoxylon > Hypoxylon sp. CO27-5. The sequence continues at coordinate 30,636 of KZ112606.1, read as the reverse complement.
AAATAAAGCCGTTATATTTAAAGCTATATTTTAAATAATAAATAATTTTTTATTAAAAATACTAATTTATTTAATATTTATAAAAAAATATTTATTAGCATAATAAAAAATACTTATTAAAATTTAAAAATTATTAATAATACTTAATATATTATTAAGAAATTTATTTTAAATATTTATAACATTATATTTATAATTAATTTAACAATTTTAATTTATATTAAACTATTTAAAATAATATTATTATTATTTAATAATATTTAAAGGTTATATTTTAATAATTTACATATTAAACTTTTTCTTATTATATTAAAAAAAATAAAAACTATTAAAAATTTTAATAATACTTTTTCTAAATTATTTAATAAAATTAACTTTATATTAACTTTTACTTTTATAATTATAAACTATAAATCTTAAGGTTAAATATATTTAATTAATTTTGTTAATTTTACTTTTTAATTTATAAATAAAAAAAGTATAAATTTTATAATTATATATATATAATTATTTTATATTATAAATTTAAAAAGGCTTTTTTATTATTATTTATTAATATAAACCATTTTATATTTTTATAATTATTAAATATAATAAAACTTAATATATAAAAGTTAAAATAATTTATAAAAAAAACCTTTAAAAATTATTATAATATATAAAAATAATTATATATTATTAATAAAATATATTAAAATATATAATATAATAAACTTTACTTTAAATATATAATTTATAATTATTTTTAAAATAATAATATAAATAATATTATTATATTATAACTAATTAAATAACTTTATTATAAACGATATAATAAATGTAATAATATAATAAATACTTAGTTATAATTTTAATTAATTATTAATATTTTTCTTTTTATATTTTTATAATTTTAACTTTTATTTTTAACTAATTTTTTATTTAATGTTTAATTAATTAAAGGTTATATTTTACCACGATTATATAATTTTTAACTAATTAAAAAGCGACTTTTTTATTTACTTTAACATAATCTTTAAAAAAACTTAAGGCATAAAATGTAATTAGCCTAAATGATCCAAAGCTATTTATCAAATGAATATAACGTATACATTATGTTCAAGGCAATCATAATTCAACGTTGTTCGACGTGATTTCGGACTCGTGAAACTCACAGTGCGAATACGAACGATACCGACCTACACTTGATAGCCGCCCTCGACTCTAGTTAACTTCGACTGCTTCATCTTAGAACTTACTTGGTTCATACAAGCTGCGCTTTGATTATATCAATCTCCTTAAGTGAGCTGAATGCTCTTCCATCCTAGCATGTGGTCATTCTCCACCGCCCTCAATACCTGAGGATGGTTCTGACGACGCTATTCTTTTCACTCTTGATCGTGCCTTGTAAAATATTACCCTGCTCAGCATGCTTTTAAAGGAAGCCATCAGAGGCTACCGTTAGTTGCCTCATAGTTTCATGAATCGGGTGATACACGAAATGGCTGGAAGTAAGCAAAAGATATTAATGCTTCAAGGAGTCCATCCCCCATCTCCATAATTATCCGCTGACGGGTAGCGGTTTTCTTAGCGCTGAAATCAATTCCTATTGGTCGACGATTGCCAAAAAGGGAAAGATACCTGAGGCGGCTCCACTAAATTTTTGACGTCGTGGTTCATAGATACTATTGCGAAGATCACGTAGGTAATTCGCGCGGCTGAAAATATCACGGCCGGTGCTTTGGTTGAATTGTCCCTGATGTAAATAATAGAACTCCTTTTGTCAAAATCGCGTGTGCTAAGCTTGTTGCTACTCCTATGCTAATAGTGACGAATGCTTTATACCGGCTATGACTATTGGGAAGAGTAATCACGAGATATATAGGCATTCTCGATGATATGAACCGTTTCCTGCTGAAAGTAAGCTTAGGATATTATAATATCTCAGATCGTCTAGAGTAAACCAAGTTCCGAATGGGATATGCGGTGGGAACTTCGTTATGTACATGCCTCTCAAGTTGTCTCTCTAAAATCTCGTGAACAATCCGTTTTATATAAAAGACTGCATTTTATTGATTAGCATTGAGTCATTGTTCGTAGAAAGAAAAGCGACAGGAATACGTAGTTTTCCAGTTCTACAGTAGTAGGATGAGAAAACCGACCTTTAGACAACGGTGGGCAGAGAAAAGACTGAATTGAAGCGGGCGTAATAGAAACATCAAAAAGATATGGAAATCACATTTACATGAATAATTCTAATGCGGCAAGAGCGTAAGAGTACTTCGTTAAAAAATTATACTATAAAAAAATTGGCAAAAAAACGGGGGCGGGGGGGATTCGAACCCCCTAGCAATCGGTCCTACCCCCATGAAAAACCGGGAATGATCAGCCGTCGGATGTCAAGTGCACTTGACTGACTAGACCACCCGCTGCGTTTTTGCTCCCAAGCATGTCGTCGCGGCTCACTCTGCGGAGCGATGCCCTGCATTGGTACTGACCCCTCAGTTAATTGACCCTTATAACCTTTACAATTGATTTTCGGTTTCCGGAATTTCGCCGCAGGCATCGAGTGCGCTGTTACTTAGCAGCCCAAACCTACACCCTACTCACTGCAAACTCCACTATCTCTAGATCTATCTACCGAACCTGATAATAAAATGGGATTCACCAAGATGTCTTCAACATCTCCAATTTTATATAAAGTGATTTCCTTAGCCAATAGGCCTAGTATTTAAACAGCCATTGCCTATTATCTTCCCAATTCATAATCTCTGTGGCTTTGGATGCTTCTTATGTATATTCAAATGCATATCTTCCTAATGAATGGGGATCTGCATGACTGTGTTGTGTCTTTCTATACTATCTGCCTTGCATTCAGATCAAGCATTGTCTAATTACCTAACTAGATATTCTCGGTGGTAAGCGACCCCCTCATATCTCGCCTTTGCGAATGATCTTGTTTTACAATCCTGTCCAATAAATAGTAAATTCGTATCCTAAGATCTCGTCTGATCCTAGAGTAGGTATGAATAGGATTACAAGTGTCAGACCGCATACGCAGGTAAGTCATAGCTGGATGGAGATCTACAGTACTTGATTCCGGAATCATGGTGTCACATTTGTATAGCCTCATATAGATCCAGTCGGGTGGCTGGTCCACTGTAGTATAAGTCAGGTTAGTTCATTTGATTGACTACCTAGGTACCTAGAAGCATAACCCGATCCTGCGAAGAGAATTGTGTTATCCCGTCGAGACACAGAAACAACAGAAGGCAAAAGGTCGTGGTGACAGGTCTCTCAGGGCCTCAAGCCAAATCGAAAAATTAGGTTCAACCTTCGATTCCTCTCAAAAACCTCTCGTCTGTCGCAACTAGGAATCAATCTGATGAAAGTTGAGGAACTGCCGCGGGAGTTACGGCTAAACAGCCCCCCCCCCCCCTTTTTTTTTGTGAATATCCTGGGTTGGGAACAATAGATGTAGGTGTAATTAGCTCGACTGCTAACAATCCTGTCGAAAATAGGGGAAAGTTGTGGGTCGGCCTGGTGTCACACTAGGCAATCATTGTCGAGGCAGATAGATGAAGCCTATTAATACATATTCTCGGTCTTTGCCGTGAATACGAAGGTGACGGAATCATACACGAGTGACCCTCTAGTGAAAGTAATCAGGATTGGCTCGGTCTCTCTTATAGATCTCGTCTATGAGGTCGCGACGGAAATTGTCGATGGTACGCAAAGTTTCCTCTTTGATCCAGAAGATCAAGTCGTTCTCGCCAATGTCTTCCGGTCTTACCTCCGAGCGTGAGAGGGGACATCGGGTCTCCTCGACACCTGCGAGGTTCGCGTCGCGAAGGAGTAGTCTTCCACTAGCTGGGATCAAATCATTCGTTTCGGCTGGTATGATGAGGAGATCCAAGGTGCCATCGCCGTAAGCGTTGCCGGGGACGTAATGAGAGTCTTCCTAGACATCTCGCTGACGCTGATGCAACGGTAAGTCATGGGAGTCCGCTACTTGGCGGACAAGTTTAGTCTTGTGAGATCTCAGAAAGCCGTATGCTTGTCGAAAAATGGCCAGATTGCGCATTGTAGCTCGAATGACATAGCCTTTCTCGTTGATTCCCCCAAAGCGGGGTTCCCAGCCTTTAATAGCCCATCCTTCAGTGGAGGAAAATTCTTGTCGTCGCAGTCCTAAAAATACTGAAGGCGGAGGAAGATTAGGGGGTCCAGTGTACCGAAGAGTAAAACGGAGCTCCGATCTTTGGTTCCAAGAATAGTCAATCTTGCCATCAAAGCCTTCTTGTGGCTCCGGGGAGTCAGGCTCGTCATCTTCGATCACGATTACCTCATTATGTTCGTGACCACGATTCTCTCCATGAGGACCAGCAGGTGTCATAGGATTGATAGGCGCGTCTTGACCAACGGGCGTTCCGGGGTGTAGATGAGGATCAAGATCCTCGTTTCCCTCAAGAGGTATTTGTAGCTCCAAGGCAGCTTGGATGGAATTCTTGCACAGTTCCACGTGCTGTATCTCGGCGTTGAAATGAGCTAGAGATTGTAGTAGGATCAATCTGCGTCTCACTAACCAAATCTCAGCGCCAGTCTGCTCGTATGTCTCGATAAGCTGATCGCAACGTGCGAGAATATCACGCGTAGCTGTGGTGTTAAGCTCGCTGATCGCGAGAAATTGGGCCGGATTGGGGGTAGGTGCCGCCATGTTCTATCGAATAAATGTTAATGACATCCTTACTTATTACAAGATGAATATTAGGAATTCTCTTACTAGGTCTGCAGCTTGCGCGGGCTGCTCTACGCCTTGAGCCTCTGTTGTGTTGATGGTCGCGATGTTGTAGGGGTTATGTTGTGGGTGTTGTAAGCTGAGAAGCTGAAAGTTTATAAGGGTGCCTGGTCTGGGGGAGGGGGGGAATGTTTGTGTAAATAGAATTCTCAGCGCCCGGGCAGGAGCTGGCAATTATATTCGGGTATGATTTGGAAGTCGCGTACGATTTAATGGGACAAACTACCACCAATACTCGCGTATTGTGTGGTGGATGCACTGTGGCCGATACGTACAAGGTTCCTTCTCGGATATTTTATTACAGGTCTGTTTTGGTACCTGTAATGTAAGTTTTGTAGCGTGACCAGTGTCCCATCTCATGTCATATGTACTGTACTAATGCCCGGCGAAGGTACGTAGTAAACTGCGAGGCTGGCTAGGTAGGTACTTAAGTAATGGATGCCAGGCGGGTACAGTTGCAAGAGTGAACCGGATAAACTTAGGTTCGTACCCTTACGCATGACCTGAGAGTGTTTATTTTGTGACTGCCCGGTTGATGTATTCGAAACTTAGACGCTTAAGTACAGGTAGGTAGGTATATATACAAGTGTGACATTACGACTTTAGAACACACCAGCTTAGCGGAGAAAAAGTATCCGGAGAGATGAGACAATACACAGAGTTCTAACCGACTAGCCAGTGGGCGATAGCTCGCTCTTAGGCTATTGCTATGTACCTACCTAAGGCAGTAGGTATCATAGCAAGGGAGCTTGTCCCATTCTATGTGCAGCACTTCTAGGTATATACTGGTCTCCTGGTTTGGCCTTGTCTTCAACCCCCGACATAGGGACTATAAGTCATCTATACAAGACAGACAGTACCTACGAGCCTAGCCTAGCGGGCTATAACATGTGTAATACAGTCTAGCATTAGGTATTTAGGTACTTATCCAGATCCCATAAGATGGCACATGATGCTTATCCAAAACAGATTAGATAGCATTCAAGTTTGCTTTATACGCTTTATACGCTGTGTATATTACATAATAATCAGGCAAGCAAGCGCGATGTAAGTATTTTTTAACTGGGGCTCCAGGCCCTCCGTTCAACTATTAGGTACATTAAATAATCGCAATACAAGAACATGAAAGGCTTAAGACGGACAACTACCTAGCTATGAAATATAGAGGAGATTAGAATACGGCACCATAGTTGTCAAGTATTGGGCATTAATTGGGCGCTTTAGAGCAAGGCTTTGAAGGGAGAGGGGGACTATGGACTTGTTGATGGTTCAATTTGGCAGATGAGGTTTAGTAGAGATAGTTAAGTTTACCTAATGAACAGGTAGGAAGGCATGTGTAGGTACCTAGGCTTTTGAACAACAGCGGAATCTCCTAGGCCTACCTAAGTAGTAGGGTTGTCGAGATAAATAGGTACCTAGTTTAGAGTAGTATTCATAGAACTTGGTAGGATGCCAGAGACCTCCCTGAATGGATTGTCACAACAAGGATACGTGAGTAGACATACGAATACTGATATCTAGCTGATGCGTCAAAGCCGACATGCGCATCTTCCCCAATAGCAGACGAAACCCCAGCATACGTGTTCTTACAAAGGGCGACATTCAGTGTATCGTTGCAGTCTTCACGATGACTCAACTGTTCTAGAGGTAACTCCAGGGCTAGGCATGGATGAACCAAAAAATAAGCATACGTGGTCTCAACTCACGATTCCGTATGCCCATAACTTATTAGAAGGCTCCTGAATTCAGCTGTCTGCGAAGTCGAGGTTCGGATAGGGGTAAAAGTGGACCCTACCGGCGTTCGGGTATTTGCCAAGCTCGAAAGTCCGACATTCGGCCCCATTATTTCATTCGGTTCCGTTCGGTCCCGACCGGTACAATTACGGTTAACATATCTAGGAAAGGTGTATCATAACACTGACTCAATCCGCAGAGCCATCCCTACCTGATTGTGAACCGAACCTGTTACCGTCGCAATAGGGGCTTCGCTAAGTGACAGTATGACTCATGTCCCTCAGCCCAGCATGGGACCAGCAGCTTGTAGTGATTCGAAATTCTCGTAGACCCAATAATCCACGTTGGATGCGAATCACGCACTCCTTTTTGTAGGATATAATATTCGTAGTTCCTGTGCCGTAGCCCATAGGGTAGAAAGTTCTTCTTCGAATATAAATACGACGAGGTGAGCCAAGGCTACTCGCACATTCATATCTTCAGACCATATTGTGACCTACCTATCGAACATATTTATATTTCAAGAATACCTATACTATAACCATCGACCATGACCAAGACTTACGACGTTATCGTTGCCGGCGCAGGCCCCATCGGCCTCTTCCTCGCCTGTGAGCTGAAGTTGGCGAACGTTGACGTGCTGGTACTGGAGCGTGACGCCAATCCCGAATCCCCCTGGAAAAGCGAACCACTCGGCATACGAGGCTTGAATACGGTATCTGTCGAGTCCTTCTATCGACGCGGAATGCTAGACAAGGTCACCTCCATGGAGCGACCGAACTTCTTCAAGAAAGGCCCGGGGTTCAAATTCGGAGGTCACTTCGCCGGCATGCTGCTGAACGCCAACAAGCTCGAAATGTCCCGTTATAAGTATCGCCTCCAAGGCCCAGCCTTGGTTCCTAACGGATCAAGTATGGAACGTGTTGAGAAGGCCCTGACGGAGCGCGCTGAGAGCATTGGAGTAGATATTCTCAGGGGGAAGGGAGTCTCGGGAGTCTCGCAGGATGACAACAGCGTTACGGTGGAAGCAGGAGGCGAGACTTTCCATGCGAAATGGCTTGTCGGATGTGATGGCGGGCGGAGCACAGTTCGCAAGGCCGCGGGCTTCGACTTCATCGGAACAAATCCTGAATGTACCGGTTACGCTTTTTTGGCCGATTTAGACCATCCCGAAAAGCTGAAGCCGGGGTTCCAACCCTCTGTAGGCGGCATGTACATCATAGGACATTGGGGTAACATGTACTTGCTAGACTTCGATGGTGGCGCTTTCGATCGCACGCAAGAGATCACACCCGAGCACCTTAACGCAGTCATGGCCCGTGTGACCGGCACCGACGTCAAGGTCACCAAGATTCATCAGGCATCCTCGTTTACCGACCGATCTAAACAAGCATCGACTTATCGAAAAGGCCGCGTTCTCTTAGCCGGCGACGCGGCGCACATCCATTCGCCTCTGGGAGCACAAGGATTGAATCTAGGGTTGGGAGATGCCGTGAACCTTGGCTGGAAATTGGCAGCGACAGTTCAGGCTTCCAAATCTGGAGAGGAACCAAAGGACCTCAGCCTCCTCGATTCCTACGAGAAAGAACGATATCCGATCGGGTCTTGGGTTCTTGAATGGACACGCGCTCAGATCTCGACGTTAAAGCCCGACATGTTCGGTATCGCTCTTCGTAGGCTCATGAGCGATTTATTGGAGACGACTGATGGAACAAACTTATTCATCGACCGAATCTGGGGTCTATCGCTGCGGTACGATCTTGGCGACGAACACCCCGCCGTCGGCTGTAGTGCTCCCGATTTCGAATTTGACGACGGAACGAGGCTAGGTCCCAAGCTAGAGACGGGACGAGGTCTATTGCTCAATTTCGGCTCTAACACGGAACTCAAGGATCTTATCAGGAAATACGAGAGTAAGGTTGATTATCTCAGCACGGAGGCAAAGGACCAGCTGGGCCTGAAATCCTTGTTGATCCGCCCCGATGGCGTTGTGGCTTGGGTGGCTGAAGAGAAGCCTGACATGGACTCGGCGAAGGCCGCTCTGGAGAGATGGTTTGGGCTGGGTTCGAAATAGAGATCGTTCGTGGGAGTTGCTTTGCCATGTTGTACTAACATATACCCACTATAGATCTGGTTTTGGGAAGCTCTACTCTGATCTGTTTTGAATACAAAATCAATTACTGCAAAATTTACCTCTCGGTGACTACAAACGTGTGTGACATTATCTTGTGTTCTTACCTTCGTGAATACAGCCCCTTCTTATCGCCATCCAGATAACAGGCCTAGATATCGCAAGTAGGCTGATCTAGGAAATCCTGAGAGGCGGCGCAGGCTCGTATACTACTAGCACCAGTAACGATCTCCGCCAAAACTATGGAGGAAAAGGGTCATATCCATGCGAGTGAAAGAGTTAATAATATCAGGCATTTCCTTGGCAAATGTCTCTGTTGAATGTGTCCTACTCATGCCCTATAAAATGAACTCTTAGAGCCGGGGACACATCAAGGAAATTGAAAAAGAAGCAATTACTAATAGAGTCAATCTTAGTCTTCACGTATCTGCAAATTTTGTGACGGCAAGTCCTGAGAAGAAGGTCTTCCATTGATTTGGTCCCAAACGAGACCACCTTAAAGAATAGAAACTTCCCCGAGGGTTATAGGCCTCGAGAGAAGAAAAAGTAGACACATGCCAGTGACTAAGTACCAGAGCAGGAAAAAGCCTATGAACCCGTATTGACCACGAAAACCCTTAAGATGTATTTTTTCCATATTTTCTTCCACCGCATGCATAGACCTCGACTCACCCACAGAGGCAAGTTAACTACGTTTCGCTAAACGTATTCAAGGTCCTGCTTAATATCATCCTCATCAGTGAGATCAAGATGTTCTGTCGCCTCAATAAGACGTCCGAAACGCTCTTTCCATTCGTCGCTGGGCTCAGGGCTGTCGCCCCAACCGAGGGGCGAGTACGGATCTTCCTGAGCATCTCGAACGCGAGTTGGCGTCGCCGGAGCCTTGGCCTTGCGGCCTCGGCGGCCGGCTCGATGACGGCGACCAGCTCGGTGTCGGGGCTTCTTTGGCTTGGGAGGGCTAGCGCGTGCCGCTGCCTCGTCTGCAAACGCACGCCATCCGGCTACGATTCGAGCCTCCCGGGCCCTAGGGCTCTCGGGTGTTGGAGTGCCGTGGGAAGCCTCACGTTCCGGTGTCGTCGGAGCGTCGACGCGGTTGTCCACCGGAGCTCTGACCATCATTATGGGTTCATTGATCATCTTCGCGATCTAGATGTCGTTGTCAGAAATATTGCAATTGACGTCGAGTTCATCCGCTCAAGGATTGTTACTTACTCTAGTGGCGTCATTTAGGAAGTCTTGGTTGATTTTAATCATGTCTCGCACGATGTGACGATGAAGATCAGTCATTCCAGGGTCGGAAGACATATGCTTCATGATCTTGTCAAGTTAGTTTGTGTCGCGACTAGGTAAAGTGATGATCGAGCTGAGAACATACAAGTTCTAGGAGATCTATCATAAGAGCATGGTGGGTAACGTTGGCTCTTGCGCTGAGAAAACCTCGCAACAGCTCGAACTCATTATTATCAATGTCCACCGACTCAAGAAGGCAGTCGATCAATTGGCGCGCAAGACCAGCCATTGCGACAATCTATGAAAGCAGAAGCATTAGCAAACCACATCTTCAATAGTAAATAAAATGCGTGTAGGTGAAGAGTTGTTGTGTGATGAAGGTTGGGGCTTTCATTGAGTAGGATCACAATTACCGAACCGCTTATCGATTATAGCGTCTAAATATGGGAAGGGAAAGGAAGTAGCGATTCTAAGATGAATCACTGGGTACCTAGTTTATATGGGATGTTTATATGATAGGGGGTGAATCTGGTAGATAGTTGAAGTTGCAACGGGGTAACCACAAGAAGACTGCTCTATGATGAGAAGTTATTGAAGGAAGAAATGAATAGGAGACACCAAGAAGTAGTTGGGGACAAAGTGTAAGGAAGTTATTCATCCACGTAGATGTGGTTGCGTATATGTAATGGTTCGTGATGGGGTGAGAATGCGGTAGAATGATGGAAACAGGATACTTACCGAAGGTCTAGAGACGGAGAGGCTGATGGATCTAGTTGCGTACTGTAAAAAGTTTTTAAAGAGTACAAAAGACTTGACTCGGGAGAGACACACGAAGAGTCGTAAACTAAGAAGCCGAGATCTAGGCGGTTGTTGTGTGTGTTAAGATTTCTAAGAGCAGGATAGAAACGCAAAGTGGGAGATTTAAATCTTAACACAAGAGCTTCGGGTGATTGTACGGGGCAAGGCTGATTATGGTCTTTCTAGCATTGCTCATATTGTATGGGGCACTTTCCTTAAATGTTGACCAGGTATCTCATCGGGCCGCCCGAAAGAGTATAGTAACGCGGAGACGAGCTATATACTTGCGTACTTTGAACATAGCATGGTCCGGATTAGGTACATGGAATCAAGTGCTAGTCAGAAATACCCTAATTGGGAACTACTTTTGGGTGTGCGTAAGTACTTCCTGTAGATTCCAATATTAGGCAAGCATCAGGGCCGGATTTGCTTTCTAAATCTGAAGGAGTTACAAACGACCTTCAGGAAGGTGATATTACCACTTGATATAGCCCCTTACGAGCAAGAGCACTTCTCTTTCGCAGACTTGTATATGACGGTAACGGCACATTATCAGATTAGTTATACTTGTATCAAGAACATCCAATTTAAGCACGCAGTAGGCATGAGATCAATATTGAGATATTGTTTCTATATAGGAACGCCTGAGTGCATTGTAGTTAATGTGTTAAGTACGTACGTATTTTACATACCTCCTTTCAGGGGAGACTAAAGCTATGTTATTCTAATAATCACTGTAAAAGCGGATATCTCAACTCTGATTTTTAAGTATAGTTTGAAGTTGTGGGTGGCCCTTGCTATTAACTATGTATTCCCTGTATGTGTACTAGGTATATGTAGCTACTACAGAAATACTCCTATTTTAGCTTAGGAAGGCTGGGGCGGGAGAATCAGGAGAGGCGGCATCACCTTCCTCCTTCATTCATTCCCCTTAAAGTGACCCATACATTGTGTATAATATTCCAAAATTCAAAAAAGGTATGGTGTATGGAGAGCCTCTGGCAAGATTCCAAGGTACTTCATTGAGTGGGAAGTCCTTTCATTAGTGTATTATTTCTACTGTGTCTTCTTTCTTCTTTCTTTGATTACGATACCAGAAGGCTTAGAGTGAAGGTTCCAGCCGTAATTTAGATGAGATTCAAAGAAAATCTCTGTAAAAGGGTATTCACACTTCCAGCCGCCTCCGTCATAATATCTACTAGCAACGCTATTTTCTTCTCGAGCCAGAACGGACTATGGCCGCAGTCGAGCTCCGCAACAGCAGCACCTGTAATTATAGCCCGTAAGTCTCTTCTCCAGGACGATAATTTTGTCTTCGCATATATAATATGTATCTTAAGGGTACATACCTCAGTTGCGATGTGCAACCTTTGGAGATGTAGAAATTCTCGCTCTACCATACAAGCATCCGAAGTGCTCCTCCCAGCCATAGCTTCTTGATGTCATTGTGTAGAAGTGCCCATGCAGAACCTTCTGGCATGGGCTACTTTTTATACTACAATCAAGGTTTACTACCTAGGTTCATGCACATCTTCTGGGCTCTGAGAGAAAAATTCGAGTTCCAGCGGCTATGTAGAAAGTGAACAAAAGGGACATCCTTACATCTGTCTATCTTTCTAAAAACGGTGGTTGATTCCGCGCGCTTAATAGGTCGGTGAGCCCGGCATTGTACACTGCTGAAAGATAGACTTATGTTACCACCCATATCGGCTATGTGAGATGTCTCTCATATATGCACATTCTTTGCAAAGTGCCTTGTACTGTACCTAGAAGCAGTCCCTTGACCACTCATTTCGGCATACACGCCGATGACGATACCGCCTCACAACCCCTGATGTTACATAATCAGCAGTCATGTGATCTAGTGGCTGAAGGTCACCTAATTTAGTACCAACAAGAGCGTTTGTATTATAGATGATAAATCTTTCGGTTGAAGACTCCTAGAGACATGTAGCGCACGATGAATACTATTGATCTTTGCTCGATCTATTCAGAATCGATAGAGATCTGACACCTGAGCTGTGTGAACCTCCGATGCCAGGCTAGGCGAGGTTTGCACTATCATGATCATACTGCTAAAACTATGCGACACCACAACTACCTTATGACCTTGGTCTCGATACGGCAATATATATTGGCAGACCTGATTATTGAACAACTTGCGTTTTGTCATCAATCGAATCATCATATCCAGTGGTAACTAGTAGGTAAATATGGGATGATGGCTTTTCTCGTGATGCCATGTTAAAGAAAAGCCAACATACAGCGCCTAGGTTTGGAAGGAGTGCTTTGAGTTTATAATTATTCGACAGAAAAAGAGATCACTAAGTAGCACGCTTGTTTATGGAAAGTCGGAATACGATTCAGACGCTGCCCTTCTTCACAGAGAGAAAAACGGCGCAAGTATGATTTTTGACAATTGCTGCCGTAGTGGAAACGCTTCTTCTGATTGCGTACCAAGAGCATTGGATGCTTAGTATAACTCGAATATGATTGGATAGAGACATACTAATCTTCCAAAAATGGAAATAGTGGCTGGCGTCAAATGACTAAGCTCCATTCCCTACCTACTATGTATAGAAGCACCTAACCTTAGGTATACTGATGATATATTGTTCCGGCATGATTTCCAGCATCCTGTGACAGTTTTGTACGCACTTTATTCGACTTCAATCTCCCATATCTACTCGTCTTGCGGTCTGAGATCTAGCGAAAGCTTCCCAAGCAGAACCACCGGTATCAGCTAATATACAATGTACCACCGAAAAAAGCAAATAAATTTAGGGATGTCATCATTAGTCCATATAGAAGCATCAAGACGTCATTTCCGCACTCTGATTCCGTGGTACGACAAGATCGCAAGATTTCAGACACTATTAGGTATCGTTGTAGGACGGAATCCGTCATTTCCACCTCCGTTTTAAGTCGGGATTACGTAATTGGAAACCACTTCATCGCATTTCTTTTGTGGCATGCACATGAGAAGTCATATTTAAGGTGAATACGTTAACATGAAGAAGCCATATATCAGAAACGTACCTAGATAGGGATGTGCATTGCGATGTCTTGACCTTCTTTCCCAGGAATCTCACTCTCACTTACTTATGGGAATGAATTTCAGCAAATTAAGTAGAGGGGTATGATGGATTCGGAGTGTCGATAGCGGATCTCATCTCAGAAGTTAGAAGCGCGTGGGAATACATTGAAGAACACAACTACAGGTATATCTCTAATAAGTCGATATTGGGCAAGACGTGGCTTGCAATAAAGAAACAGTCAATATGAAATTGATTTTCGCCAAGAAATCGGAACGATCAATAGGGAGACGGATTGGTGAAAGTAAATTGCATTTTTTTTTTTTTGACTAGTCCCCAAACCTGGAACTCCGATAGCGCCGCGCAATGCCAAAAGGATATCACCCCAAATCTAGAAAGCAACACGTCTCTTGCGACCCGTGTACTTGGATGTCGCCTTGACAATCTTTCCTTTTCGTTCCATCTGCTCCTTCTTCTTGATGATCCATGCTTTGCTACCCTTTTTGATCTCGCCCTTGCCGCTCCGGTTGTTGTGCCTCGCATCAAGCACATCAACACCTTCCATACCCTTTACTACTCCTGTGATGTCGCCTCCCTTCCCTTCGAGGTTGCCACCACCTACCGTTAATACTAAGTAGACCTTGACGTTCTTGGTTTCTGGATCATCCTCAAGTAAGCCAGCACCGAAACCAGCCTTGACCGCTGCACTCGTGATCATCTTTTTCTGCTCGTCGTTCTTGGGGTAGAATTGGCAGACAGCTCTTCCGCCCCTTTTCAAGCTGGCATATAAGCCATTGAAGAACCTCGACAAGCGCCCCGCAGGTGACACATCGCTACTTTCCGCATTGCATAGCCATTGTATCGCGCTAATACTAATGGCAGCGTCAAACGTTCCTGCTCGGAATGGCACCCCTTGGCCAATATCTGCTAGCAGCAAGTCGCCTTCCACATCTCGTTGCAGCGCGACGTCTAACATGGAAGCAGATACATCCATTCCTATCCACACATGCGGGCCGCCCTCGTCCGGCGGTATTGAAGAGAGGATTTCGCCCGACAGACCGCTTCCGCAGCCGACATCGAGGATGAGAGAAGGTGATGAGAGATCGAGGAGCTCGAGGGCGCGATGTGTCATAGAAGCTTGGATGTTCTGTATTCGGGAGGAAGTGGTGTATTTGCGCGCTTCTGAATCATTGTAGTGGACGTCGGCGGACCTTGATGACTTGGTTAGAGTGACGATGTTCTTTGGTGGTGGTGGGGTGTAGAGGGGTTATTCACATACAGTGTGTCCTCTGGCCGCGACATTTTGGGTTGTTAACTTTGAGATGGTCCAGTCAATTACAATTGGATATCATCTGTAGCTGTAGAGGCACGATTTGGGCCCGCAGAAATTCCCATGAAGGCTCCAGATACGATTTGCGCCTGTAGAGTGGTATTGCTGCTGGTTGATAATGGCAGTTGCTTGTGATGCGCTACCCTGAACTTTTTCTGTGGAGCATAAAATCCTTATCCTTATCGTTATCATATCTCGGGATATTATCGGGAAATCTCGAAAAGATGCATGGAATGGAAAAATCAAATCGCCGATTCCGTTTTACCAAAGTGGAAGGACACGCTTTCAATCCGAGTCTCACGTTGGTTGGCCAAGATCAATTCTACCGTATTATCGAGGACAAGGTTCTTTTTACAAGGCCCGTCATGTTCGTCCATAAACAGCAACTACCTCCCTTTTCCCCTACATAACGAAATGAGATCATCATAGTTGTCGACAACATGTGGATTCTACCTCTTGTAGGGTATCTCGGCTCTATTGTGGGCTTTTGTTTCCTGACACTGGCTATTGGTATGCTTATGGCTTCATCTAAAGACTTTCAATGACTCCGAGACTTCAGGCTAGCTAATACACAACCTTCCCCGTAGCTTCCGGCCTATACTACCTCTCCGAACTCGTCGAGGAACATACTGTTATCGCGAAGCGACTTCTGACTAGGCTCATATATTTTATCATCGGTCTTCAAGTCGTACTCTGCCTCGTCGATGGATTCCCTATCCTGTTGACCTTCATGGGCGTCGCATCACATGTTGTATATCTGGGGAATATGCGACGCTTCCCATTCGTGAAGCTGTCAGATCCCCTGTTTGTCGCATCGTGTGGTACGTTCTTATAATAATAGTCTCGGCCAAAAACGATGACCCTGGCCTTAAAATTGCTGACAATGGCGACAGTCTTGGTCCTTGTCAACCATTACTTTTGGTTCCAACATTTCTCCGAGGCGCAGCATAGATCGTATTCGCGCATGTCCTCGATATACGACCAGCCAGATATCCCAAGCTTTACTGAGATTGCCTCGTATTTTGGCCTGTGCGTATGGCTCGTTCCATTCGCTTTATTCGTGAGCCTGTCGGCTAGCGATAATGTTTTACCCACAATTGGAACTGAACAGCCCTCGCGTGACGTTGACGGAAAGAACAAGCGACAGGGCATGGTGAAAGTCATAGTAGATAATGTGCTTTCAGCCATCGGAGAAGTCTCTCGATTGGCAGGGTGGAAGAAGCCAGAGGACCGCTTCTGAGTCGCCACAGTGTTGAAGCATAAACGGATCATGATATTTGTACGATATTTATACTGATTTAAAAGTTATATTATTGGTGAGTGACCTAGTTCATGTGTCGGCGAAGACTAATTGTATCAGGGCGACCTCCATTCCGAGCGTACACAGTATTCATCTAATATGAGCATCTACGTTCTTGAATTGAGGACGCAAGCCATGTTTCGCAGCACGAATCGTCCTATAACGGTTCGATTTGCTCATTGCCGAGCTCGATGCATTGCAATTGCCTAGTAAGTTCATGATTCATCTATTGTGCGAATACGGCATATCCCTTTCATGATGACAACTCCAATTTATTATGCTAGATTGTATTTGAGTCGCTCGACTTTGATGTAAACAATTGGGTTTTCCTGAATAACATCTTCCTACCTTTTAAATGCCAAGCGAAGTCATATCATACGTTAGCTTATTACTAACTTTAGTCTCAGGCACGTGTAAGCACGGGAGTATATCAAGGAATACTCATTCTAGGTAAAACCTGGTCTGCGGATCTTGTTTCGACTATAAGTCCTCCGCAGTGTGGATTCCAGACCCGGTAAGCACGAGATCGTGAGGCATTCCGACAGGATTAATATCAGTAGGCCCCTGTCCCGATGACCCTCATCTCCGTCTGGAGACGGACGACACCAAACCTGTTGGTTGCGGTGGCATAGTACCTCTAATAAAGTATGCAAAATAGAGTTGGTGCTCTCTGTCAATAGAATCGATACTAGTACCTGCGCGACAGAAGCGATATTCAACAGATGAATTGCTGTACTCAATATAGACATGCTCAGGCTAACTGTGAGGCTAATAGTCATATGCCGAAGCTCTATAAATCATACTAAACTAATGATTATATCGCAGATCTCATGAGGTCTCGTGATTTCATGGGCAAATAGGGGTATATAATAACGATCCAGGTTTACGTCGAATGCTGGCCTATGAGGATTAACCATGAAGGTAGTGTTCATCACAATTATCGGTTAACGTTCATAGACGGAACCCCTACCGCCCTGCTTACTTGACCTGCTCTACGTAGAACACAAATTTCATTTCGTGGGTTTTCAAGGCTCACATTACTCAAGAATCAAGGTACTAAATAGGTAAGGCGCATAATCGAGCTCGAACTGAAGTTGAGTAAGCTAGCTCAATGTCTGGGCAGTCCTGTCGCCAGATCAGAAGGATTCCCCACGTTTTAAACTACCACGCGAATGATCTACAAATAGCCTGGTTGTTTCGAACGACTCTCTCGAGTCTCGCTCGGCGCCGTGAGGATCAGTCAGCACTACCTAACTAAGCCATAAAGTCATATTCCTCTTACTAAAGGCGGTAAGAAGCCGTCTAGGTACGAAGGATGGGATTTGAGCTTATCTGCACGTACCCCGGTCCTGATCTGACCGAATTCTCGAGTCTCCGGGTTCCATGATAGGTTGTCATTCTAATAAAAGAGAAAGGGAATCCTGCTGCCTTAAAACCATGAGCAAAGACCGCAGAGCCACAAGACCCCATGCTACTATATTTCCCGATTACTGCACACCAGAACAAAACTGTCATAACCCCATTTATTTTACATTTCCTTATTCGGACCATGTGTGGTGATCGATTTGGAAAATTACCACTTCTGGTATACAGAGCAGCAGATCCCCCGTGATACTCCAGACCCGTGCCACTCTGCAGGAATGTCGACCTTCTCGAAGACATAAGAGGATATAGTACCGTCGACAGGGGATTGGACAAGGCTCGTTGGACGACCATTCTATAGATGCAACATGCAAATTGAACATGGGTTTAATCCCGTAAATATCTGGTGTATCATGGATATCAAAGGTATAACAGCTATAGAGCTGACGGAAGCGCCGATCTTATAATACTGGATCTCCGTCACATTATACATGATCCAAACTTTCTCTCCCCAGGTACTGGATATCTCTAATCGAAAACTGAGTGACTCGAACTGTAGTGCCCTGACCAGTCTATCTAGCATATGGGCAACTCCTATCTCTGGTCGTCATCATGCGGTCCTTAGATATCGACCTTCAGCTATTCTGGCGCCAGACATGGGCCTTGACGAGAAAGAACTTCATCATCACCATCCAGCGAAAGTGGTTCTCAACACTTTTGCGATGTCTCGTTTTCCCGATAGCTCTCCAGGTCCTCTTACTCGAAATCCAGAACTTCTCCAAGGATAACAACAAATATGGAGTTGGCGATCCTCATCCGATACGCAGTCTTGCCGACAGCATGGCGGGCACTTCGAAACCGCTTGTCTTGGTTCAGGAGCCCGGCCTTGGTCCTGACTTCCAGCCTGTCCTTGACAAAATCACACGTCCTCTTGATTCGAGTAGACTAATTCACCTCAGCAACTCCGATCAGGTCGATGTAACCTGTCCAGTTGACTACCACGGAAACTCGCCATGTCACGCTGTGGTGGTCTTCAAAGACACCCCTCTTAGCGGACACGAGAATGCAGCATGGAACTATACCATCAGAACAGATCCTAGCTACGACTCTTGGTCTTTCAACGTGTTCGACAACAACGGCGCTACAGACACGATCTACTTACCTCTCCAGTCAACCATTGAGAACGCCATGCTCAACCTAACGACCAACCCAAACTTTATGGCATACACGTATGTGACACAGGAACAGAAGGATGAATATTCCAGAAAGACATTCATCGCCCTGTCATTGTACCTCTTATCCTTCGTCTACTACTTGACCTTCTTCCCGGTTTGCGAACACATTACTAGTATGATGGCTTCGGAGCGAGAAAATGGCATGTCATCCCTAATAGACGCAATGGGTGGCGGAGTTGCTGGACCTAGGGTGATAAGCTACATCCTTTACTTTGACATTTTATACCTCCCACTCTGGATAATCATGGGAGTCTGTAAGTTACCAAGTTTTAACTTCTTCGGATTTTGTTTCTAATGTTAAACAGTGTACTGGTATCTCCTTTTTCCCGGGCAAAACCCGGCCGTCACGATATTCTGGCAAATCTTCACTGGTTGGGCTACTACCAGTGCAACGGTTTACAACACTGCTTACTTCCAGCATGCCAATATTGCCAGTCTTCACAACATGCTGCTTCCCTGGTTGTTCGCCATCTTGGCCACCCTCTCGGAAAACAGCTCGTCGAGCCCTCCTCCGGTTGTCCAGGTCATCATTACATCCATCTTATGGCCCAGCATGGCTTTCATTTACTTCTTTGATTTCATTGCTAAGGCTGAGGTTGCTGGAATCCGTCTTCAGATGCAACATCCCATACCGGCATCGATTTTAGATACTGGCAATGCTAAAGGCCCTAACTGGACTAATCTCATAGGCCCTTTTTGGGTCTGGGTCGTTTTAGCCTTCCAGATAGTATTGTACACGAGTTTAGCTACCTTCATCGAGAAGAAGAGACATGGACATAATCGTCGCCGCCGAACGTTCAACAATACGGAGGAAGCAAACAACTCCCACATCGCTATCGAAACCAAGGACCTAGAGAAAGTGTATAAGCCGCATTGGATAAAAAAGATCATATTCTTCTTTCTCCGTAAGCCGGAAACGAAGGCAATTGATGGCTTAAGTCTCGCCAGCCAGAAAAATCAGATCCTATGTTTGCTGGGTCCCAACGGTTCTGGAAAGACGACAACGCTCAACATGATAGCCGGATACGAAAGGCCCACTGGAGGATCCATTGACATTAACGCATTGCCATCGCAAATAGGCAAGTCGGGCTACGATCGAGCATTGGGAGTTGTTACTAACTTTTTCAGGTTTCTGCCCGCAACGTAACGTACTATGGGATAACCTCACTGTCTACGAACATCTCCTGATTTGGAACAACCTTAAGGGCAAGCCCGACGAGCCAGCTGCCCTCGACCAGTTAATTGAGAAATGCGACCTTGTGGCTAAGAGAAGTTGTCTTGCGAAGAACTTGAGCGGCGGCATGAAGAGAAAGTTGCAACTGGCCTGTATGCTTGTTGGCGGTTCTTCTGTCTGCTTGATGGATGAGGTTACTTCCGGCCTTGACCCCCTTTCCCGTCGCGCCATCTGGAACGTTATTCTTAGCGAAAGATCCCGGAGAACCATGGTTTTAACGACTCACTTCCTTGATGAGAGTGAGGTCCTGTCAGACCACATCGTAATCATTACTCTTGGAAAACTGAAATGTCAGGGCACACCAACAGAACTGAAGAATCAGTATGGTGGAGGCTACCGTGTTCACATTCCGAAGACGGAAGATATCTCTGGAATTGAGTACCCTGTCACCGAACATCACGACAGACTCATCTGCACAACGCCAGACTCGGCATCCGCCGCCAAGGTTCTGGAATCGCTCAAGAACTCAAGCGACCAAGAGCTGTATATCACGGGCCCTACCGTCGAAGATGTGTTCTTGAAGGTCTCCGAAGAGCCGCATACCCTCATTGGCGAGGAACTCGAGATTGTGCCCACTGGGTCTGATGAAAGCAGGACTAGGGTAAAGGGACCCCAAGTCGAACCACCTCTATGGCTCTCACACTCGCAACAAATCAGTGCCCTATTCATCAAGAGAATCCAAGTTCTGCGCAAGAATTGGTGGGCTTACTTTTTCGCCTTGGCCATTCCTCTCGTCTCGACCCATTTCGTCAATGTTTTCTTGGATGGTTATCAGACTCCTGACTGCAACAGTCTAATCTCGTTCAACTCCTTCGATAGTCGGATGGCTGTGACCAACGAGGGAACTCTTGGACTAGGTCCTCCACAATTGAACAGCACTATCGCGAGGGTTATAAACGCCACAAGCTCAGGGCACGTTTACAATTTCGGCAACGGACCCTTCCTCCTCCCTAACATATCGACTGTCGTGAAATTTGTTCACGCCTACGCTTATAATATCTCGAATGGTGGCGCGATCTGGATCGGCAACGACTCGGCACCGCTCATCGCTCATGATGCCATGGCCGGCCAGTCCAGTGCTACTAGCCTCCTGAATCTAGTCAATCAGGTTCGCAGCAATACAACCGTCGCCGGTTATACATCCAGTCTGCGCTCCTATCACCAGGCTGAAGGTGGAGATAGTGTGTTCTACGTGACTATCTTTTGTCTGCTACAGGCTCTATACCCGGCTTTCTTCTCCCTGTACCCAACATATGAGCGACGATCCAAAGTGAGAGCCCTGCAGTACTCGAACGGTGTCAAACCATTCCCTTTGCTGTTCTCGTACTGGATGTTCGACTTTATGTTCGTCTTGGTCATCAGCGCTGGTTGTACTGCCCTGATATCACCAGCAGCTCCTTGGTTTGGCCTTGGCTACGTCTGGTTCATTCAAGTTCTCTACGGACTCGCGGCTATCCTCTTTTCGTACCTGATCGCTCTCCTAGCCCGGTCGCAAGCAGCGGCCTTTTCTTACAACTTCTTATTCATGGGCGCCATGTATGCTCTGTCAATCCTCACTCTACTGGTAAGATATCGCCACCAACCTCAACCTCACTCGAACCCGTATTAACTGTTGAAAGATCGTCCAAAGGACAAATGGCTCCGATCAGGTAACCAATGACGGAACAGCGTTCGGACTCGGCATTATCTTCCCCATCCAGAACCTCATGCGAGGCATGGCCGTGAGTCTGAACATGTACATTGTTCGATGTCGAGGCCAAACCATGATCACCAACGCTGGTTCGATCTACGCCTTCGGCGGGCCCATCATGCTGCTTATCCTCCAGATCATCGGCCTCTTCTCCCTGCTTATGTGGATCGAAGGTGGCAGCTTCGCCTGGGTCAAGAAACCCAAAGCCATTCCTCCTCCTTCGCGGGCTGGCGATATCGAGAAGACGACCGCTTTGGGACGCCCGGACGTCGTTGCCGAGACGAATCGTGTGACGGCTTCCGAGACTGACTTATTGCGTGTCCTCCATGTGTCCAAGAGCTTCGGCCACAAGCCCGCAGTCGAAGATGTGTCTCTTGGTCTACAGGAGGGCGAGATCCTTGCTCTGTTGGGCCCTAACGGCGCCGGAAAGACTACTACGATTAATATGATCCGTGGTGACTTAATTCCGGATAGCGGTAGGATATATCTCGAAGGCGTCGATGTACTTCACCACAAGCGTCTGGCGCAGAAACACCTCGGTGGTAAGCACTCCTACTTCTCTCTCATCTATCACTCCCCTTTCCTTTCCCTCGGTAGTTGTACCGAAAATATCTCTTTCTTGTGCTGACAAGAACAAATAGTATGCCCACAATTCGACGCACTAGACATGCTCACGGTCCGCCAACACCTAATGTTCTACGCGCGCTGCAAAGGCGTCGAAGACGTCCCAGGAGCCGTAGCATACGTGATGCAACGCGTAGGCATAACAGCGCACGCCTCGAAAACCGCATCCAAGCTCTCGGGCGGCAACAAGCGCAAGCTCTCCCTCGCCATCGCCCTCCTCGGCGACCCACCCGTCCTCCTCCTCGACGAGCCCAGCTCCGCCATGGACGCCGCGTCCAAGCGCGTGCTCTGGCGCACCCTCGAGGCCGTGGCCCCGGGGCGCTCCGTCCTCATCACAACTCACTCGATGGAGGAAGCCGACGCGCTGGCAACCCGCGCTGCTATCGTGGCGGGCCGCGTGCTCGCTGTCGGCACTACGCAGGCGCTGCGCAAGACACACTCGAACGAGTACCACGTGCACCTGATCCTCAAGAGCGCGCCGCTGTCCACCGCCGACGAGATGCGCGGTCTCGAGGACTGGGCGCGCCGCGCTTTCGGCGGCGCCGTGCACTTTGAGGGCGAGAACCTCGGCGGCCAGGTCCGGTTCGTCGTGCCGACCGACACGGCGGTGCCGTCGAGGTTTCGGAGCGCTTCGAGGAGCGGGAGCGAGAGCGAGTCTGGAGAGTCGGATTCGTATGGATCGAGCTCGGGGTCCGAGAGGGATGATATGGATAAGGTGGTTGCTGTGGAGCGGGTCCGGGAGATCAAGGATGATGGGAGTGATGGGGAGAAGAAGCGTGGGAGACACGCTACGCAGAGCTTCACGCGGTATCTGATCGAGACTCTGGAGGCGCAGAAGGAGGAGCTTGGCGTGGATAGCTATTCTATCTCCGCGGCGACCATGGAGTCTGTTTTCATGAAGGTGGTTAAGGAGAGCGATGCCGTGGAGCATGATGAGGTGCTTAAGAGGCGCTGGTGGCAATGGTAGGGGGCACGGGCATGGTATAAGTATGGAAATGTATATATATTTGGGCAAAACGAACATCAGAGCAGTGAGTTAGGGGCTTAGTTTTTCTTTTTGATACCACGTAGGAGAGTTACAATCGAAAGCATGCTGAGATATCTCATGGACTACTTCGGTGAATCTTGCTATTATGTTGGTGAGGTGCCAAGAAATGTCTCTGAAGAGAAGCGCTAATTATAGCACTGCTGCTAACGTCTCCGTGAGGCTACCTATTCTCTCGCAGAGTTCATCTGGTAATAATACGACATTATTCCGGATGGAAAGATTGAGGCTAACCCGGATTTGTACTAACGATTTGAAAGTCTTCTCCAGGCTCTAGTACTCCGAGATAGTCACTGCCAGCCTACCTCCATCATTCACAAGGATGAGACCGTTACAGTACGAGCCCGCCCGGCTTGCAAGATACAAGACGGTACCACCCATTTCCTCCTCGCCACCAAACCGCCGAGACGGAATAAACTGGAAGTCTTCAGGACTCTCGTTGCTAGGATCTCTTCCAGAGATATAATCTTGAGCCAGGTCTGAGGGAAATACTAGATAAATCAATAAATTAGTGACCGTTCGTTTCTCAATTCAACAGAAGTAGGGTGCTAGGAAATACACGTACTACCAGGTGCTAACGCATTCACCCTGATCTCATACCTAGCAAGGTTGGTACTCGCGTGCTTGGTGAGATGGGCTATGGCTGATTTGCTTCCAGAGTAAGCAGGCGAAGACGTTCTGTCTCTGCTAAAGCCACATAGACTTCCCGTGATGATGACTTGGCTCTGGATTGAAGGAACGTTGCTACTTCCTCCTTGGATTGGAGCCCCGAAACCTCCCTTTAGGGCGTTCTCGTTTCCGGCATCTAGTAGTTCTAGAAAGGCTATTATTGTGAAATATGTTGCAGTGACGTTGATATGGAATGTCTCGGTAAACTCTTCCATCGAAACATCATCGAAGAGGTTCTTTCGGAGTTGTTGGATCGTGAAATCCGGATTGAAGGAATTGGTAGGTCCAACAATGCCCGAATTCGCCACAAGTAGGTTAATGTAGCCTGTGTCGTTGGTGATAAAGTCAACAGCAGACTGCAGGGACTCCTTGGAGCTAATGTCGCAAACTATAGGGACGAAAGTTGGGTTCTGCGCTGCTGAATTCTCCACAACAGCTTTACGTCTTCCAAGGAGATAGACCTTCTTTGCGCCAGCTCCTGCGAGAGCTTTGGCCATCATAAACCCGAGACCTGTAGCTAATTAGAGTGAAGTTACAACATATATATATGAAGGTTTCTTACCTGTAGCACCTCCGGTCACAACAGCCACCATGCCGTCAACTCGAAACAAATTTGTAGTCTCCATGATGAAGCTCATAGATCACCATATGGCCCTAAAAGTAAAGTACCTATGCAATGTCAAGCTCTTGAAGGTACATTGAAGGAAGCTGTGATCTTCCTCTCATATTTATCTAGAAAAGGAGAGAAAAAAGGAAGATAGCCATACTTCCCTAAACCCTTAAGTCCGGCAATATCGTATAGCAACTCACAGAAGCTTCTCCTGATGGATATAGAGCCACCTATCCTGCATGCCAACGCGGCCTTTACTCAATTTGCTAAACCGCATACTGTACCTCAACGTTTATCTCGGGACAAGAGTTAGGCCGATTTCAACTCTAGAGACTTCGACGCCCCGGAGATAAGCCTTCAACCCGTGTTACCACCGATGAGACATCTGCAAATCACTCAAAGAGATGTTTTCATTTCGGGTGAAGCGTTGTTAATGGGACTACTAAAGAATCTGTCACGTTGTTATAGAGAGCGAAAAATTCGGGTGCGCGCGACCTAGGTAGTTTGATTATAAATGCTAGGCGGTTATATATCAGAGGAAGACAATGCCAACCACTTATCTAACTCTTATTGTTGCCGATATGATATTAACAAGCACCTCAACAATGAGAAGAGCAGATAGTCGCAAGTGTCCACCAGCACAAAACACCCTTTCCAGCTTACTGAGAAGTCAGTCCCTTGGCCTTAGCCTTCCGAGCCTCGGCGGCGCCCTCCTCGTCATAGGCCTGGACCTCGATCTCAATATGCATAGTGTTCAAGCCAAGCTGTGTGACCCCGATCATGGTCCAGGTCGGCTTGTGATCCGGCAACCAGCGCCTGAAGTTCTCGACGACGCGTTCTGACGTGGCCTTGATGTCCGTGTGGTACGTGATGATACGGTACACCTGGGACCAACCCTTCCCGCCGGCGTGCTTCAGCGCATGGTCGACGTTCTCGAAAGCTTGGTCGACTTCATCCAAGATGTTTGGCTTGACCTCGGTGGTCTTGCGATCCCAACCACCTGTTCGTTTATGAATTCAATATTCCGCTAGTCTGCGTGAGCATTGGGACGTACCTTGGCCAGACACGTAGATGCTGTCTCCTACGCGGATGGCTTGACTATAGTGCATAGCCTCTTGGCCCCATTCACCAAATCCAGGATACGAGTAAGTCTGTAGGTTCGACATTGTGAGAGGTGCTTGGTATTGGCTGGCGAGTCTCGGGATTTGGAAATAGCAAAAGAGAGTTTGATTTATGTGCGATCTATGTTGTGTCTAATGTGATGCGTGTGTAACTACTTCTTGGAATAGCAAGTTGGAGGCGTACATTGTGACTTTATATATTTGCTCTCGACTGTAGTCTATGGATTCTGCTGATAAATAGCCCTTTAGTAATCCCTCCTGATCGAGTCTTACATGACGATATCCCCAGTATTAGGAATTTCAGTGACCTATACGACAGTCACATACTTTATATCCACGCCGAGATGCATCGGCGTTGTCAATATGAAGCGGGACAAGAGGAATCCGATCTGAGTAATCAGCTCAGTCGAATGACTACCAAGACAAATACAAGGCCAAGGATTTTATACTAGCCTAGAACAATATTTCTTTTATATAAAATATTGATACAGCTATGTTGAAAGAACGGGGGGCCATGATCAAGATGAAGGCTTGAAGGATTTCTCTGCGACTCAGTCTCCCGCACGGTGTTGGATTGAGCCGATTGGTTGCATAAATCTCGGATCCAATTATCACTCTGTTTGAAGTTGGAATTCGGCACATACCAGCTATAGCGAATTGCAGTCCAAATATTGGCCATACTGTTGGGTTACCTATGAATGGCGCTAAATGCAGCGAGGTTCATAATCCGGCTCAGAAAACGCCTCTCGAAGTCTCCAGGGTCCGATCCGAGACAAGATCCGGAGAAGAATCCAACATAATGTATATGGTCGCTGCTTATTGGTGGAAAACTGCCGGAAATCCACTACGCAACACTTCCACTGAACGCCAAAGTACAGATACTTCAACAAAAGCAGAGAGGGTCCCTGGCGTCTGTTGCGATGGTGCCCGATCTGCCGCTACCTGTGTCATCTGTAGCAAACCTCGCCATTTCGACCCGTTGCCCCGCGATGGAAGAGATTTCGCGAGAAAAGAATGGATAGGGTGTCAACGTGGCTAGTACACTAGAATTACCACGTTAATCGTGGTAACATGGAGCTGGGAGGCTTCAAGTCCGGAGCTATCTTAGCTCTCGGTGTGGCTCCTTGGTGGTAAGTCATCGTTTACCCGTTTGCCCGTTAGCTCCCGAGTTGATGGTCGTAGTTAGTAGCGTTGAGTTGCCGAATCCGAGGTGAATTTGTCTCGATTGAAAATCAAGTCAAGCGCACAACGCGCTATATATGATTATAATACCATTGGCACTTGCAATTTTCTTCGATAATGTTTCTGATTCTTGATACGATGCCACATTGCAGTTATCATGGTGATCATGGTGATCATGGTGATGCCTGTTCGGATATTGCGGGTGGAGTCTTGTGGTTCAAGAAAAAGCGAAGCTGCGTCCTACAAGTACACAGTGACGAAATAATGTATGAAGTAATCGAGGCTGTTTTGGTGTTAGGCAGAAACCCGAACAAGAATACTCAAGTGGTCTGAGCGTCCCACTGATTTTGACTTTTTAGATCGCTTAACCGGGGTCTGGGGCCTGCAACCTTGGAAGCTTGCAGCTTCATCCCACTTTTTCTTTCTAAATCCACAGGATCTACCGCCAGTTAGCTGCTGCCAGATTTCACACCGCATCGTTTTATGTCTTGCGGCCGTGTGGCGCATCCGTAGATAGACAATAATAAAGACATTGCAGCCCTAATTTCTTACTGTTTCCCCCTTCGATCCCTCTTCTCTTCATCCCTCAACACTATCTCCCTTCACCAAGATGGTGGTGTGGTGAAGGTTTTGCGTGTATCGAGTAGAGAGTCTCACGACACTTGGCGCCATTTGGGAGTGTCGTTCTAAAACCAGAACCTTTCAAAGACCAGGGGGGTTTAGTGCAAATCGGCATTAACCCCCGGTCTTTTGGCCAAAGAGGATCGTCATTCTTTACTTCCAGAGACCAGGGAGAAGGGAAAAAATAGCAACTGAGGTGTTGACTTTGCAAAAGGCATCACCAATCTCGATATATTTCTTTCCTCAGTCCTCTCCGGACGCTTCTTTTTCTCCTACCTGGAAATCTTACTTGTGTCCCTCGACGGGGTACATAGGTGTACGTATTCTGTCGCCTAAAGTCTCAGCTGCATGTGGCCAATTGGTGGTGGAAAAAGACAGATAATGTAAGCTTGCTAGCTCTGCCCCTATTTGTGGATGCACCCTGGCTTGGGCATCTAATTTTAAAATCTACTTGTCCAGTTTTAACCTCAAGCCTTTTTGACAGATCTTTTTTCTACACCGTCGACGACAGTAATATCAGCACCAGCAAAACTCCTACATAGCATCTTTCGCATTGTCACCGAATATCGATTCTCATCCCGTCCTCCTTTTCAAGAATATCATTGTCATTTCCAGCATCGTTGAGACGCATTGTACGCTTGATAACCCGACAAAAAGCAATCCCTTCCGTAACATTAAGTCCTTAGCACAATCTCTACATATCACAATGGCCCGAATTCAGATTCCCCTCGACGTCCTGACGTCGCGCCTGAACATTCAGGATCGCTTCGCTGGATTTCGTAACACTTCGCTCTCAAGCCGATTCGCCAACATGCGTCCCGTAAGCGAGTTTCTCGACTTCAAGCGCCTCTCCAAACCAGCAAACTTCGGTGAAGTCCAGTCGCGTGTTAACTACAATCTGGGTACCTTCTCGAGCAACTACGCCCTGGTCTTCGTGCTTCTCAGCATTTACGCCTTGATAACAAACCCTCTCCTGCTTTTTGACATCATCCTTCTGGTTGGCGGTCTGTGGGTCCTTGGTCGACTCAATGGACAGGATCTTACCATTGGTACCTTCCATGCCACTTCCTCGCAGCTGTATACCGGTCTGCTCGTTACCTGTGGTCTTCTATTTCTCATTGCATCACCTTTCACCACCGTCCTATGGTTGATTGGTGCGAGCGGCGTGGTCATCATTGGCCACGCTTCTCTGATGGACAAGCCTATCGATGAGGCTTTTTCCGGGGAGGCGGTCTAGGTGGTCGGCCGCGAGCTCCCAAATTTGCGCCCCAATGGGGAAGACCATCGAGGCGCCCGAGGAGGGGAAGGGAAGAGGAGGAATACGATATCTGGAATACGGGGCGCCGCGTTGAGGAGTTGGATAGCGACGGAGGAACAGATACACAAGATCCTGATATGGCAACAAATGGTAATAGGCGGTTCGCCAGTGACCCACTTCGTTTCACTGGCATAGATTTGGGCACTGGCACCCAGTCACGAAACGGTTATGCTTATCAAAATTCGGATGAAGAAGAAGACGACGACTCAACGGAGGAGGAGGAGGAGGGGGCAGAAGCTAACTCAGAAGAGGAAGAAGATTCGGACGATGAAAACAATGCTGCTAGGAGAGAGCTTGAAGAGGCTATAGTACAGTCAGCTCTATCAAGAATACGGAAAGCTCAAGCCAAGGGCAAGCAAGATGTGAAGCTTAACAAGGAGGAGCTTGCAGCTCTTGAACGCAGACGGAAACGCTTACAAGCTGAAGCTGAAGCAGCAAAACGACGCAACGGTGGTGATCGAAAACAACGCAAAGAGAAGGAACAGCGATACGCCGTTCCCCTCTCACATTTCGATCCCCCTTCCCCAGCTCGACGTGGAGGCCCTTCTGGCTCCAATGAGTCTTTGGCACGCAAAGCTTTACCTTCATCCTCAGATCAACAACTCGCTGCCCCACCTATGGGGCGCTTTCATCCACCTAATTCATCTCGATCCCGCCCTCGCTCAGGCACATCATCTACAAACTCTACTCATCGCCCTCATTCTACTGTCAGAGACTCTCCCCCTTTCGACTATCAATACGTACACGCACCTCCCAATCAACGACATGCCTCCGATCCTTCGGGAAGACCATCGTCATCGTCCCGTGATAACAGGGATCCCTTCCTATATCAGACCGCGGGTCCGCGCGCGCCGTATCCTGATGGCGCTGTGGGCTCCTCGGATAGCGTCATACCTCGTAAAGCTGTTCCTAGGAGTAGTTCAAGACGCCCTGGCCGGGAGGAATCTCAAGAGGATGAGACAACTAGCGACGATGGACCTACCGGTGCACGAGTTACAAGGAATAGTAGTCGGGGTGAGATGGTCGTTGTGCATGGTTCTCCTTCGCCGGAGCCTGAACGGCCCAAGTCTAAGAAGTCTTCGCCGCCTAATCAGGCTGTTGCTAAGAAGAAGCCAACTGCAAGTAGTAGTAGTAGAAAGGGAAAGAGGAAATGAATCAGTCCGAATCCTCCCTAGCATCCTAATAAGACAAGCATACACCTATGTAATACAAAACGTTGCTATAGAATGGGTTTAATAATGCACGCGCTGGTTTCTTCTTCTGTATGATTTTCAATACCTGTAATCGCGCATTTTGAGGAGAAATATCGTAAATTTCGTAAATTGTGTGAAATATGTAAAATATGACTAATCCTAAGTCTAACATTAGGGTATCGTATCAATTCTTTTTTTTTCGAACATTCTTTATAGACATCAATCGTAAAACCCCAACTCTAGCATACGTAAGTAAGGAATGATGAGAAGAAGTGAACCGACATTCAATGGCGCCGCCAACGCCATCCAGAATCCATGGACATTACCATTTCATTTCTTCCCATCACCCCCCAAAATCGTAACCAACCCCGCCTTTCCCAATTACGGTATATACCCCCCC
>KZ112605.1:0-92999 GCA_002120305.1 Hypoxylon sp. CO27-5 | reverse complement strand
TATTATTTTTTAATATAACTTTTATAATTTTATCTTTTTTTTTATATTTAATAAATTTTTTATATAATAGGTATATTATAGGGTGGTGAGAATTTCAGATAGGTGGGAAATACTGATTAGCACCACCTTTATGGTGGTGAGCTAAAGCGAACCTGAATAAAGTGGGGCGTGGCACGGGTAGTAGATCCAAGAACAAAGCTTAGGTACCTAGCAGATTGTACCTGCGGTGACCCCGGACCCTGCAGATCGGCAATGGCAAAACTCATTACCCGAGATATTAGCCGCTTACCTAAGGCATCGTTAGTAACATCTATGTAACGCAATCAACCAATCAAAGAGGAGTATCTCACTTGGGAATATACCCTTTCTACTAACTTTGTTACTCATGGTTAATTCTGTCAATAGGAGAACTTGGATTCGTTAAGATAAACATAGTCCGAGGTTCTTGCTTTTACTCTTGCTCGTATGTCTTATTCAACATAATGGTTACATTTGAAAGAAAAATGTGGAATCCAGGTTATGAAACCAGCTCAAGATGGACAGACTTAGGATATCAGTATATACAGAGTTCTTGATTCTTAGAAGCTAAGAGTAGATTCGAACGACAGCCAATTCATATCAAGTCTTGCCCATATTCCGGTCTTCACGAAATTATATTCTTCAGTGTCCTGAATATCCTTCGTATGACCCAAGGACGTCTTCCAGTCCTAGTACAGTCCTCACAAGACTTGACAGCTGTCTAAGTTTCTCAGCACACCTTTATCCAGTCTGCAATGCCACGCAGATTATTGACCTAATGATAGTGTTTGCCTGGCCGTAGTATCACGGCGTTACCCTGAAAAAGCAAGAGCGAGCAGCAGGGAAGGATCGGTTCCCAAGATAAGGTTCCTTCCCATCTCACGCCGCCATGGTTCGCCGTGGGGCAAGCGGCAACTACGCCGTTTCTTTCCTTCTACAACAACCCCCCCCTTATCACGACAACATCTTCTCATTTCCCTTCCGCGACTCATGACCGCCGTCGCAACCCCATTTCCATCCCTTTCCAGGACAGCATGACTATATTATAGAATCGCCTTCATCGTTACCATCCCTCCAAGATGGCCATCATCCCTGAGTTCCCTGGAGCTGAAGTGACTGTTCAGATTCGTGGTAATGTCGCCACAGAGCATGACGATTCCAACACCAAGGAGCGACAGCAGAAACAGAACAAGAACGTCGGCACCAAGATCTGCTGCAAATACATTCAATGCAAAGATGACGCCCCTTTCTCAATTCACCTCAAGGTCACCAACCAGTATACATGGGGCCACAGAAACCATTCCTTGAATATTGCCGTTTATCTTGATGGAAAATGGGTTAGGGGAGAGTTCTGCCGCGAATGGAACACTCACCTTGGCGATTGGGAACGCGATGTCGATCATCGTATTACAATGAATGAGGGCGGTCAGTTCGTAGAGCAGGGTTTCAAATTCACTGGTATCACGAAGGGTAAGGCTATTTCTCATTTCCCATGGCTATCATCTACTACTACTCTTGACCTGCTAACGAAAGTGAATTACGGTACAGTCGAGGAAGCAGACATGGCCCAATTCAAACAGGACCTCCGAAAGCTTGAGCGGATGGGTACCATTGAGGTGAGGTTCTACAGAGTCATTGAACTCAAGGACGACGACGATGGCTTCCAGCCTCAAAAGACCAGCCCTGCGGACTTTGAACTCGCCGAGAAGGCATTGAAGGGCAAGGCCATTTCCCACGGTGCTGGGTGAGTATGATTTGTTGCGGTGGCCCTGGGTCCTAGCTAATTCAAGGAACAGATTCTCAGCTCCAATGCGGGCCCCAAAAGCTCCCCGCTATGTCGACTCCCAGAACTTACCTGAAGATAATGGACCCATCGCCATTTTCCGATTCCTATACCGTTCGCAAGGTAAGTTATATGGCACTCTCAGCCTCATCCATGCCCAATTCGGATCTTATACCTAATCATCTCATAGAGTCACTGATCCAAGAAGGAATCATCTCGCGACCTCCCTCAAAAGGCGACAAGAAGAGCACTACCCCTGCCGCCCTTTCTGGGTTGACACAGGAGGAGATCGAGACTCTCGCAATGGAAAGACTGCAGCAGGTAATTCTCCATGTGTTGGAATCACATCATCCTATGGCACATCCCCTACTCTAAGCCGCAGCCCTGATAAACTAACTGAGGACCCAGAAGCGATTGTCCTGGTTTTCCGAGGCTGAAAGCCGCTTGACCGGCTCACTCGAACGGAAGCGCAAGAAGGAGGAAGATGAGAATGTCAAGGACATCAAGGATATTAAGGATGTTAAAGATATCAAGGAAGCCAAGAAAGAAACCAAGGGACCAGTCAAGCACGAAATCAGCCAGACGATCGACCTTACAGCACCTCCGCGACCGTACAAAAAGGCCAAAAAGGCCGATGGAAAGGTCATTATCGACCTGGACGATGAGTAATATCGGCTGCCCGTCCCATGATCCGAACGTCCAAGGCTATAACATGGTTGAGCCGCTAATTTCCCGGGATATGCAGTGAATACCTATGATTTAGGTAGGGGCATAGGGAAGGCCAATCACTGAACCATAGTCTCTACAACGCAATAGCCAAGGTGACATAGATTAAATAGTGAACGAGCACATGCTTGCCTAGGTGGCGTTAAATAAATCATCTGCGTTGAATCACATAAATGAAGCATGTCCGATAAGTCGCCAATTCGTTAGTATTCACAAAATAGGGGGCCGTATTATGCTACCTAATGCTCGATGCATACACCTGCTGTCTATAAAATGCTCATGATACATCCAGGCGTTCAGTCATCCAATCATCCAGTCATAACTTCGTCCTTCACGTCCTTCTCACTCTCGCGGGCTTTAAGAATCTTGTAAGCTTCCCAGGCAGCCTTCGTCCGTATCTGCTCAGGGCTAACGCCACCACCCAACTCCACGAGAACTTCATCGGCGACCAAGATCTTACAAAACAGCTCTCTAGACCCGTCTTCGGCAACCCGGACTTCGTTTCGGTACTCGACTGTCTTGAGACTTTTCCCAGCCAGTATTCCTAGATGGTTCTTGGGGTGAAGCACGTCGACGTTCTCGGCGAGCATACGGCGCAACAAAGGCAGTATGCCGATCTTTTCGACGACCTGGGCACACGTGTCCATGGATCCGGAATCAACCCAGACGGCACCGAGCACGCTCTCGAAGAAATCGGAGAAGAACTTGGGGATATGGAGATGTGCGAGCTCTACCCATGGATATCTCTTCCCGTGTTGAAGAGCCTCGAGAATAGGTTCCCTCTCGAGCGCGTGCCTTTCCTCCGTATCATGTTGTGCTTTCCCCATTTCAGGTGATACATGGCGCATGAATTTCCAGAATGGGATTTTGGTCTGCCTCTCAATGGTGCTTCTAGTTTTATCCTTTGAAATTTCGGTCGTCTCCTGCGAAATAGTCCATTCCATACCCAAAAAGCCAAGGAGATCCGCATTGACGGAAGCAGTCCGGAAAAGGTGCATCTCCCGCTGATCTAGCTCCCGTTCGCAAGCCCATAAAACGGAGACCACAACGTTATCCAGGATGGCATCTCCGAGGAATTCTAGGCGCTCCATACAAGACCCAGTAGAGTTAACAAGGCCGAAAGAAGAATGTGTAGCTGCTTCGATGAGTAGGTTCTTGTTGCGGAAAGAATAACCGATCAACTCCTCTAGGGGAGCGAGAGGCGCCAAAAGCTCTGTGCTCATGGGAGTCTGGCTGAATAAAATATCGCGGGATGCATCTAGATTGCGCCATTCGACCTCAGGAATGAAAATCCGGATGCACGTGAGAGCCTTGGATAGCCCTCCATCTAGGTATGCTGCTCCTATCAAGGCTTCCACGACGTCGGCGAGGGTCTTGGTCGACATTGGCCGCTTGATATCCTTGTCTACGTCTGCGTTGATGAGATCTTCCACGTAAAGAGGCCTCCACTTGTTCCCCTTGAACCCCTTTTTGAAGATAAACTTATCCAAGCCGGTTTCGATGGCCGAGCGGCAGAGTCTGGAATTAGACACTATACTTGTCTTGATAGCATCGAGATATCCTTCCGGATAATGTGGATCTTTATCACATTAGCATTGGCACCTTATATGGATTGCGCAGTATAGTAACGTACAATTGGCTGTTATAGTGACCGTCGTAAACGTTTTGAGGATCGCATCGCCGAGGAATTCGATTCTTTCGTAGTTCGTTCCTTCTCCGGTGCCTGGAGAGTTGGTGGCAGTAATAAGTAGCGAGATATCCGAATATCCCACCTCTTTCAACAAGGCGTTGCGCAATTCAGTCGCCACTAGATGGGTTTCTACTACATGCATAATAGAGGGAATGAGAGCGCCGAAGCAAACGTTGGATGCATGGGTGTCGTCCATTCGACAAAGGTGTGCAGGATAAATGATTTGACTTGGTTTCTTGGAAGTTGATGGAGGAGGCTTATCAACACGGTGAAGGAAATTCTTCCGTCGTGACCATTTTTCCAGCAGCAACCAAGGGACGTCTACTGGTTGATTACGCAGCATGTCCTTCACTGGTAAGGCTGGATCGAGAGTAGGTAGCCAAGCCTTGAAGAAAAAGGGATACCCGTTGCCATCACGTATGATTACATTATCATTCAGGCTAGCCTCTTCGATGCATCTTTGACCGACGAGCTGCTGAAATAGTATGTCTTGGGTTGGTGATCGAAAATGCAAGACTTGTGCTGTATTCCTGACCTTAAAATTACGATGCCGGTATGCTAAATCGACCAACGCCGGACTTTGGTCAACGTGGAGATCATGTGCAGATATGAGCTTCATTTCGCCTGTTTCAACCCTCCAGGTCCTTGATGGGTCCCAGAAGACTTCAAAATCCGGGATTTTAGGGAATGGTATGGGTAGTGAGGCGTCAAATTCGCACTTTATATCACCGCGCTGGTCTACTATCTTCAGTCGGCGTTGGTAGAATTCGGCTTGATGGCCCCAAGCTTGCGCAACTTGTTCCCATGGGCTCCATCGCTCTCGGACTTCAGCTTCAGAGGCCCTCGTCTCTACGCCACTTAGAAATTCGTCTTTCAAAGGGAGTAGGTTATCATTAAGTAACCCAGCCTTGTAGATGGATTTATAAGCTTGGAAAGCTGCATCTTTGCTTGCATTCTTCTCGGAATACCAGACCGAACTACTCTCTACTCGTCGGAGTTCAGGGGGTAGTGTCATCGGTAGGACAACCGTTGCTGTTATTTTTGGGAACTCTGTCAAGGAAGTATGCATTCGCTTGAAGATGTAATAAGGTCGGGAATCAATATACTGGCGAACTGAGAGCTGCCGGCAGAAATGTTCCAGGTGCGATTTCGCTTGGTCAAAGTCAAGATGGGCTCCGGTTTCTGGTACGTAAAGACTTTCGGTTCCCCCTTTCTCTGACTCTTCGAGCTCTGCGAGTTCCTGAATTTCTCTCAAGTCATCTTCGTAGCGCTTTTTCATTTCAGCTTCGAGAGTTGCCCATTTATCAACGAGGCTCGTAGGTGCGGTCATCATCAGAATGAGTTTTGAATCTCTCATCCTTGCTCTGCCTCGCCTCTGAATGAACGCCTTCAAGTTATCCGGTAGGTCAAAGCACACAACCATATTGCATGCCGGAACGTCTATGCCCTCTTCTAGGACACTTGTAGCTATGAGTAGGTTAAGTGTTCCATTTTGAAAATCCTCTAGGTCCTGAAGGCCACTTGTTTTGTTGAGTGTGCTGAGGTCTCGCTTTCTGCCGGACTGGTTGCTTGTACCTATCATAGTACCGATTCGAAATCGTTCCTTTATTGATGGATGAAGCGATAGCATGTGTGCTAATACAGCCACCGTAGCGATTTCTTTTACGAAGACGATACCGATCGTATTATCGACTGAGTGTAAGAGCTCCTGTACAAGGGCGCTGACCTTGTCTGAGATACCAATAGCAGTCGCATCATCTTCGAATGGTGGAGGTCGTGTTATTTTGACGTCTCCTAATGCCTTCGCGAGATATTGTTTCTCTTCGATTTGCCACTCTCGGAACCATTGGTCATTTTTCTTAACTGACCTGAGGAACTGATCAACGATAGCAGAAATAAAATAATCTGCTGCCCACTGTGTCTTTGGAGTTAGTACTTATGTAAAGAAGGAAGACCAGCGGCTCATGTCTTAGGCTTATGGTTCCTAATCACGACCGGGGAAGCGATATAGGGTTGCCGTGAAAGGGGAGAGAAGAAATAATGGATCAAAAACTTACCGACCCAAGTTCATGCTGAATTTCATTGCTTTTCCGCCACAGAGATCTCATCTGCTGGAAGACATAGGTATCCCTTTTCCCTAGAGCTTTTATTAGGGCTATTCTACTGCGCTCGGTGTTGTCTGCCTGTAGCCGAATAATGTACGGATCCTTGTATATATCTAGGTTGTGATACACCCTAGCTAGGCTCTCCATCGTCATGGTACGGGTGACGTAGTCATGCGGAGAATAAAATACATAATGCATAGTTGGTCGTTTTACGACAGACAGTAGCTCTTCTCGGTGGATTGTTGGACTTTTGCATACGGAATCTAGCGACTTCTCAATAAGCTCGAGTGCTTCAAGTTTCGACTTCATGATAGGGCTAGCTGTTAGACCAAGTATTGATGGAATCGGGAGGCCGGCAGCTTTACGTGAGTGATACCGGGCCATAATTTTGCTGCTAGGATGGTTGCCGACGCAGTGATGTGCTGTTCGTATTATTTGAACACGACTTTCCATAACGTATTGTAGGAAGGTGATTCACTGACCTTCGTCAAATACTATCAGGGAAAGTCGATCGAGACTGACAAATGCGTGGCTGATTGCATCCAGAAGGACTTGGTGAGTTGAGACGACGATTCGAACATTTCTCAGATAGTCATCCCATGTGCGGACGTCGGTCCATGCATCAACGCCATCTGCGCCACTGAGGAATTTGATTTGGACGGCTGGGATCTGCGTCCTGAGTACTCTAGCATGCTGTTCGCAGAGAGCGACAGTAGGAGCTAAAACCCAAATAATCTACTACAAGTGAACACCAAGTAGAAATAACTACGGATCAACTATACTCACTTTGTCGGGAGATGATTTCTCGAGTTCAGCTTGTATTCTGAGGACGGCACTGGGAAGGTATTAGCACACGTGTAAAAGATAGTGAGGCCGGAGTTATTTTCCAGCCATGGTAGCAGATTCTTGGCAATGTATTCTATGAGGTTGAGACGTATAATGTTGGGAGGCTATATAGACTTACACCTGTGTCTTCCCGGTGCCAGTTTCCATCTGCGGAGGCAGGTAAGTTCGGAAACATAGAAAACCCAACGGTGTACACGTACGGCGACAATGATGTTGCGTTTGAGACTTTCTTCGAACATCTCCAACTGGTACTCGCGTGCATGGATGACTGTCGAGTCTTGAGTCTGGTTACCTTCAACGAGAGGGTCCTCGACTTCAGCCTCTAACTGATTGTTTACTTCGAGGCTAGGATCTTCATAATTCTCGCCGACAATGGAATCACTCTCATCGTCGCTCGAATATTCAGAGTTTGAACCCGCCGAACATGACGGCGGCAAGGCTTCAAGCATATCTAACATGTCCATAGATAGCTGTAATATAAAATTAACGCCGAGATTGTATTTGTGCCTAATCGAGGTATATCTTCTGCCGTCCTCGGCGTTGTTTGGTAAAGACTCGGGTTATAAGTTTGGTTGATACACGTAGAATGCAGTCCTAATGAATCACGAAATCTGCATAACTTGCAAATTGGGAAGCAAACGCGTGCCTCTCATTTCGGACACATCCACATGAGAATTATGAGTTGTCATAACTACTAGCGACGGTCTGAATTGGTAAGGCTACGTGATGGAAAGGTCGATGCATTTCTGTGTGTAGTACAATTAGGGAGCCTGCATATGCACATATCGAGTGGATTTGATTGGTGAAAGCCAAAAAAAAAAAAACCATCCCCTATATGCATTGGTACGGTACCTAGAGGTTTCCACTTAGGCGCCTTATCCGAGCCATCGTTCCAGTAACACAGTTATGGAATTGCTTGCCGCTGGTTTCAACGCCTGGCATCAACTGAAGTTTGGCAATGGACAAAATGATTCTGGAGAGCCTGATGATATAATTTCATTTAGACCTGTCCTGGAAGATGATTTCATCGGACGCCCATGCTCCCTTTTATCTTGTACTTTTGGTTAGTTTCTCTTTTGTACTCGTTGTATGGTCGAGTTGGAGATGCTGATGTAAATGCATATACGTAAGTCAAAACCGCTTCCGGAATAAAACAGGCAGGTTTCATCGAAGAGGCTTCACAAAGTCTTAGGGACAAGCTCCTCTCATCTACAGTAGCTATTGCGGGGAATGGTTTAATAGCTGGTAAGTATCATGCTTTCAGCAAATATGTTGTAAATAATTGCTTATATGGGATTAGAATATGATGGCGGAGATATTATCTACCAGTACTCCTCCAGAAGTGTTGCTGGAACGCGTGAACAAGAAATATTCACTGGGATGGGACAAATTGACCAGCTAGCAGCATACGAGACGGGCTTCGTAGCTTTATCAAATGATGGTCATGTCTGGACTTGGGGAGATGAACGCTATAGTGCTTGCCTCGGAAGACCGGTAACGCATTCCAAGTAAGATAATAATACCCTCTCATCTCAGGGGTGTAGAACTCACCAGATATAGCCCAGCAGAGAAGCCTAGTCTCGTGGAGGAACTTGAGGATTTACCGACAGGCAGGATAACCAGAATTTGCGCTGCTGGGTATTTGATCCTTGTTCTGACGGAGGGATATGATCTCTATGCTTGGGGTGGTCATCCAGGACGACCAGCTATCTTAGAAGATCTGTCAGATAGCCCAACACCCGTGATAGTCGAGGAAAGTGACATAATGGATTGCGGGGTTGGGGAATCACATATAATTGTGCTCAGCTCCGAGCGTGATGTGTATGTCATTGGCAATAACACAAATGGTCAGCTGGGACTACCAGTCGATGAAGCAAAATCATGGACGAGAGTACCTTTGCATTTAGAGGAAGGGCAGGTCGTTTGCGGAGTAGAAGCAGGAGGGCGCACTTCGTTCATATTGACCAAACATCAAATAACTTGATGATTCTTCTGCCTCAATTGGGCTTTCTATGCTCCTCTATGATACACGTGAACTCCTGCAAAACCAAGTGACGACGATTTTCATAGATTTGTCAGGTAGTCCTCAATCTCTTGTGGAGTTAGCTTTCTGAATCGAGGGCCAGTAGCACCCTCAACACCCTCGACGCCAAGCAAGTGATCAGCAGGAGGACCGACGATACCTTTAGACAGTTAGCAAGCCCTCTTGAACTTCATACTTTGCTCCAACTCACCAATCTCGATCGTCTCTCCGTTCATCTCGCCTTCAATGGTCTCCTTCAGGGTTAGAAGCGCAATGTGGACAGCATCCTCCAACTCTAGGCCCTCGGTGTATCTCTTCTCCAGGAACGTCTTAGCAGTAGTTGCGCTCTTGCCGATGGCAGTGGCTTTCCAGGGGAAGTAACTTCCAGAAGGATCAACCTGATAAAGCATAGGGCCGCCTTTCAAGATGCCGCCAGTTTTTCCTGATGGCTTCTTTTCGCCCTCAACTTCGCCTTGAACAGCCGCCTCCTCATCCGGAAGAATGCCCTCATCCCACCCAGCGATCAGCAGACTAACACCATATGGCCGGACACCACCAGATTGCGTGGCTTCCTGCATCACACGTGCGACATCCTGTACTAGTATCCTGGTGGGTGGGTACTCGTTGTAGATTCGCTTGTAGCCAGTGTGCGACACCTTTCGGGCTTTGTCTACCAACACTCTGTAGTCGGGACCCATTCCAGAATAAACCATGCCGATGTTGGGGGTGATCAAGCTGACTTTGGACAAAGAGGAAGGGTCGGCAAGAGGTGAAGAGGACTTCTTCTCGGTCGCTAGGACAATGCCATTTGTCGCTATAAGTTGTCAACGGATTTGCGTTTCGCCTTCTCAAACGACGTACTCACCCTTGATGCCTAGGGCGGTTACGCCTTGGTTGACTGCATTTAGAGCATACTCTGATAGACAATTTTGTTAGCTAACGTCATGAGAACCGCTAGAGCGCGGGTCTCTTCATAATATATCGGATTCCATGGGCATGCGACTGTAGGGAAGTTGGCATACCGATCTGGACTAGTTTTCCACTGTCAAGAAAGTTAGCTTAAAGTCGCAGGACATGACAAGGACATATCAAAGGGGTTTTACCTAGGGGAAAAGGTTGTCAAAGAGAATGAATAACGGTCCGCCATGGCTACAAGGTAGAATTAAGAGATTGGGTTATGGAAGGGTATTCGTGGGAGGCTTCAAAGTTATGAAAATGGTCTGGGTGGATTAGATGGCGAGGCTACGAAACCTCGAGCTTGTATGTATGTGGAGAGCTACAGTTTAGTTGCCAGGCATCGCGAGTTTGCGCGTCAGAGCTTAGATAGGTACATTGATGGGACATGGGGGGCACCTGCTTTGGTGAGTTCCAGCGCACAGGGCACGGGCAGTGGAGACCTTGGAATTCGGAATGACTAAGTCGGATTATAGGGGCTCCGGCACTACGATTGAATTACATAATCCCGGTCCCGCATACCTAGGTAGGTACATTAGGTACTTTTCAATTGCGCAAACAAATTTTTGAGAACTTCTAAAACGAAGTTGTTCCACGTCGACGACAAAATTAATGTCTCTCAATTTATCTTTCGAGCTTGCTGAATCTCAATATACTGAATACGTCGAAAAATGCTTCGTATTGGTTTGCGAATCAGCATTCAAAACCGACCGGTAGATCAGGCGCATCAGCTGAAAGAGAGCCTGTATAACAACACTGTGTGATCCTTGCTGCGGCAGGCTGTATTTCTTTCTCGGTGACTGGATACAAACAATCCTTTCTTTATCATCTATTATGTCAAGTCCCTGGCCAATACAAGCTCGCCTTTCTCTATCCAATTCAACGTGTCCTTTATTGGACATTAAACAATGGTCTATTATCTGAATTCTATTTGAAGCTGAAGAGTGTTATAATGGCGATATCTTGAGTGGGGTTGCTCGGTTTTCAATTATTTTCTGTCTGTTTCTCAGCCTTGTTCCAGTCATACCTGTATCCCGAGCAGAAACGTTGGCCTCGAAGGTCTTATTATAACTCTTTTTTCAAGCAACATAAAACACACACACAACCGAGATTCCATCTAGGAAATATTGCCTACAATATGGCGGACGATCAAACCTCGTCCGGAACTGCCACAGGCAATGATCACTCACAGAACCAAGAATCGCGTCCCAAAACGAACTCAGATCAGCCAAAAAAGCGCATACGGATGTGCTGGATCTGTCACGATGAAGTAGAGGCGACGTATGAAGAGCCAAGTTTCCTGGACGGTATTGGAAATCGACGACCGAAGAGACAATACATTTCCGAGAATGGAGACCGACTCATCAATCCGTGCAATTGCAAAGGCAGCGTCAAATATGTTCACGAAGGTTGTTTAAAGGATTGGTTGAGCCACAATCCAGAAGCTTTGCAATGTAGTCGATGTCGATATGAATATAGAATGGAGCGGTTAAATTGGGCCAACCGAATTCGAAGCCCTGTCGTTGCTCTAGGGCTCACCATAGTGATCCTACTGATCACCATCTTCTTACTTGGTTTTATAGCCGACCCTCTTCTCAAGTTGTGGCTTGATCCCGCCAATACTATAGCAGAGACAATTACGACTGGTCATATTATATCGGTGGAGGATGAGGATGATCCATTCCCGGAGGAATCAGGTTTGTTTACGCACTTCTTGAAGGGCTTTTTCTCGCTAGGTTTGCTCGGGTTCATCAAGGTATTCCTTGTTGCGAGTCCATGGCAATGGTGGAATCTGCGCACCAGTGGTGTAATAGGAGGAGGTGGTCGTCGTGGTGGAACTGGCCGGGACCGGATGCAGAATATCAACTTGACTCTTGTCCTGATTGGTGTCATCACATTTCTATATGTAAGTCTCAAGACTTTCTTGCTAATCGATATTTTGCTAACTTTTCAAGTCGGTTTGGAAAGTCACGCGACAGTGGACTAAGGATACTCTTGATAAAGCGAGTCAGAGGATCTTAAATGTCCAGCGCGATAATGACGATGACGACGATGACAGTGATGACGAAGACGACTAGTCTTGATGCGATTAGTCTTGATGAATTAACGATTCGCTGCTTTTCCTGATTTCTGAAAATGATACCTTACTAAATTGCAACCTATTGCCGTCTTTAGATGAATATGCACACTCTTAAGTTGCCTCGAAGTTTCTCCTCCGTTTCTTGTCAACTAGTCTGTGTGCAAAGATTGATACCTTGCTACTATCTGATGAGTTTGAGCGTCTTGCTCATACTCGCATACGGACTTGTTCAAGGACGTCGGATTTCCTGCCTTTACGTCGCTAGCTCATTTTGAGCCCAAGTTGACCTAGCCACCCTTTTCCATCTTGGTCTCGTATAAAGGTGTTGGTATAGCGGTTTTCGACACAGATGACCTTATGAATCTCGTGTCATTCTCTTTTTAATATAGTAGTTATAAGAATGTGATTGGATGGGGGGTGTAATACTCATCAGGTACATGGGTAATAAATAATACGTCCGAGTTCAATTGGGACGGGATTGTGGGTATTTCGCATGTTTCTCCTATCAACATTTGAAGTCGGGTTAGATTACCTAAGGTCTGGAGCGACATCCCAGTAAACAGGGGGGGTTTTCCAAGCCGCTCTAATAAACTTTAGTCAATTAAAACGTGCCAAAAATGAGTTTCCCGTATTAATTTTGGTGATGGACCGCCATGCACATGGTTTTTTTGCGACATGCCAAATACAAAGGCTAATCGAGCCTGAGAGTTACAGCTTATTTCTTGCATTTTTAGCCCTTTGTGTGACTTGATGCGACTCGAAACGATCGGCTAATCCAAGGGCCCTTACATGTTCATTCTCCAACGACCTGCGCTTATCTCCCGCCCTTTGTCCTGATTGATCACTTCGTCGTGCCAGTTTTGCGCCAGAGTGGTCACGTCCCTGACGTCTAGATATTGGCCAAAGTGCCTCGCCTTTCGGCTTAATCACTCGTTTGTCAAGTAGTCAAAGGTTGACTGCTTGAATCACGTTCGTTTAGCCGACGCGTCGTCCGTAATCGACATTGGACTCTAATCGCGATCGGTGTAGAAGACAGAACGTCTTTACTACTACGCGCCGTCATTTAATATCTCCTCCGAGTCTGCGAACGAACCGAAGCCCTACATTTCTTCCATTCCCCAACGAAACAGGGAGAGATAACTCTCCACCGACATTCACTATGCATTACGCCTACCCTCCTCGAAAGAGTTCGAACCCGCCGCCTTTCCTACCCCGTTCCTCGCGAATACCGAGAATACGGAGGATTCACTTAAGGACAATCGCTTTATTTGCACTGGCGGTAATCGGTTTGATATGGCTATTTTCCGGCGGCTCGAAACACCACAAACGTACGATATCGGGGAAACCGCCAGTTGTTTTAGTCACCGTATTCGACGATAGGGTTGACAACTCCGTATATATAAAGAATATTAAGGAGAATAGGATGCAGTATGCGGAAAAACATGGTACGGTTTATATCAGTATAAATGCTTGGGGTCCCTCTAACTGCTAACCTTTGAGCAGGATACGGCACGTTACTTGTCAAAGCGAGCGAGTACGACCTTAATGGATCCCCCTCGTCTTGGGCGAAAGTCGTAGCAATGCGACATGCGATAACCAAGTATCCTGATTGTAAATACATGTGGTACCT
This sequence comes from Hypoxylon sp. CO27-5, assembly GCA_002120305.1. Taxonomy (NCBI): domain Eukaryota; kingdom Fungi; phylum Ascomycota; class Sordariomycetes; order Xylariales; family Hypoxylaceae; genus Hypoxylon; species Hypoxylon sp. CO27-5. The sequence goes on along the minus strand of KZ112605.1, from coordinate 79,144 downwards.
CGATCAGGATGCGTTTATTATGAATCCGCATCTGAAAGTGGAAGACTATGTCATGGGCGCTAGCAATCTGGAGAAGAACATGCTTAAGGATCTCCCAGTGGTCCCGCCGGATAGCATCATCAAGACATTCTCGCACCTGAAAGGAAGCGATGTTGAATTTGTTCTGACCCAGGATAAAGAGGGCTTGGCTTCGACGAGTTTTGTCATAAAGAATGGCGAATGGGCGAAATTCTTCCTCGATACTTGGTTCGATCCGTTGTATCGAAGCTACAATTTCCAGAAAGCTGAGACACATGCTTTGGTAGGTTTATATACCCCTTTTGCACCACTAATAATGCCTTGGACATGATTCTAACGGACAATAGGAGCATATTGTTCAATGGCACCCAACGATCCTGTCAAAATTGGCCATCGTGCCCCAACGCCTCATTAATGCCTACAGTAGTAATGACCACGGCGCGCAATACAAGGACGGAGACATCGCAGTCGTGTTTGCCCATTGCTCGAATACGGGAGATAAGAGTTGTGCCAAAGAGGCCGAACGATTCTCTCAACAATGGCGAACATCATTCTCGAGGGCATAATAAAACCTATATACATGGGATAATGTGTGACGACAATGACTGTTTCGATGCAAGCACCGGACTCACAATGCCGCGATGACGAAAAAAAGGAGAGTGGCCGTACTGATGGTTTATGGGCGTTCAAGGAGCCGAGGATTCTAGATTCGGATTCGGTTGTTCTATGGTCCGCTATTACACTAGAGGGGACCCCTGGCATTTACATAGGTGTTTTGACGGTTTGGAGAGATCGTCTCGTTATTAAGATGTGCTTCGGCGCTGCTGGATGTATTATTTCAGATTTGGAGCGACAAGAGGTTCTGGGCGACAGGTTTATCAGCCTGACGTTTACTTATAATGTACCTCTTATATGTACACGAACACGTTTCATGGTTTGTCATGCTGTCTGTAAAAGTTAAGAATGGATCTGGTGGATATCCGTATCGTTGAGGTCATGCTAGTTTGCTTGGTTGTAGATTGCTGAGAGGGGGAAAACCTGACAACCAATAGTGAATAAGCAAGCAGCTGAAGAAAGTCGGCATGACAGCTAGTTAAGCGATATACTTGTAGTTGGTATAAGACCTTTAAGTTGCTGTTTCGAAATACTCCATCCGGTGGGTGAAGGAACTCTTGCTTAGACATTGGCACGTGCCTGAGATTTGTGAGGGTCACATTCAAACTTCATATTTGCCCCTTTCGTTAAGGATGCGGCGATCTTTCAATCCAATCAAGACAAGCAGAATCCCTTCTGGGGAACCATTCCGGTTTGTCGCATACAGCTGCTGTATTACACAGCCTCCCCCAGGAGAGACAGGGAGCTTATCTTTCTTTTTCTTCTAGGCGAGAGTCGCTTACGTCTTTTCGGGTCTCGCCCATCCGATGTAAAGGGACAGCCGTACGTTTCAGCTATTGCTAGCCAACCCTGCTTCTACTACTCGGTTCTGCGAGATACGCGATGGCACAGACAATGTGATTACTGAAGAAGGCAAGTGCCATCGAATCTGTATTCATCTGAAATGTAGAGATGGTCCGGTTTGGATGAATCAGCATGGTGTTGCAATGGTGTTGATATTAATGTTAAGTTAATGTTAATGCGGGTGTTGGTGTTAGTGAATACCAGATGGTTGGTACCAATTAGCCTTAAACTTAAAGTACCGGGTCAAACCCATGGTTTCCAAGGCGGGATATCGGGTAAGTACGAACGTGCATACATACACCCGTTAGAGATGCATGGTAATTGCATTATCTCGTTATTACGTTCCTTCTTTCATAGAAGACGCATATTTGGCTTTAACGTAGATTTCTAATAGAATCGCTCATATTTCGCGATCAACAACTCCTGCTCTGCTTCAATGGTGATCTCTCACGCGGATCAGAACAGTTTAGAAACAACGAAACTCCAAATAGATCTTCAAATCGAAATGCTTCACGGAGCATGAGCTGCTACTACGACAATATAGCTTGAATGGCGTCACAAGGTCACAATCTCACGATGCCACCACTGAGCACAGCCCCCGGCTTGCCAAATCGGTGTGTGAAATTAATGCGGCTCGCCTAGATTTCTTGAGCACACGCGGCCTAGCTACTCAGCGTTCATAGTACTCGTTTCTAATCGTAGATCACACAGTTGACCAAAACAACTTATAGAGTAACTGGGTTGACTAAGAAGATCAGACATAACCTGGTCCAACCATTCTAGGCACTTACAGGGGTTCCCATCGCCGTAAAGTCCGGATCCGGACTCAAGCCCGACAGCTCGGCAACGACTATACCACTATACCACTATACGCATGAACAACATGCTGTTGACATGGTATATCGAGCCCTAGCAAGTAGAGACAGTATACCTTAGGTAGGCGAACAAGATGGAGCTGGAACAGTTATTGGCGTTCGTCCCCTTCAGCTGTCATATGTGCTTTGACCTTGATTCCTGTTTCAACCTAGACTGTCTATCGAATCTTTCCTCTTTCACATCACATTCTATTCTGTCTTGATGACATCGTCCTGGGGACATTTTCGGTTCAAGTCACTCGTTATGGGCTCATGAACGATGCTGAAGAGCGGGCTCTTGCGGTTCTCTTTATTAATCGCGCTGGGCACGATAGGAGTACGGAGTAATGAGGATGTTGGGAAGAATGTTGGGTCGGCATCACATAGGGTGGCGGAAGCTTCCCGAGGAGAAGAGCCGTTCTTATGGAATAACTTTGAACGCATCGTGGTTGAGAAAGATAATACGGTTGAGAGACTTATAGTAGAGAGGATACCGGACTTGATGAGAAGGAGTCCGAAGGAACAGGCAGCACCAGCCTTAACGACGCCTCAACCAACAGCGCCGCCGCAGAAGCGTCAGGATGATGGCCAAATTCAGGCGCTTTCGTCACAGCTTCAGTCACTCTCAGAGTCGGCAACCCGAGCTATATCATCCGTCTCGTCGAGCGCCTCTTCGGCCATGAGCCTTGTATCTCAATCCGCACAGTCCGTTCGGCAGTCCGCCGACCAAGCGGTCCGGTCTGCAAACCAGAATGCCGACGATGCTAACCGGCAATTATCGCAGACCCAATCATCGGCCTCGAGCGCAGTATCCGCCGCCAGTGCGCGCGCGAGCGAGGATTTACAGCGGTCCCTGTCAAGTATGAGTAGCCGTATCTCATCAAACCAAGCCAGTGCTCAAAGCAGCGCAAATAGCGCCATAAGTGCCGCCCGGGCAGAGGCAAGCTCGAGTGCGGCAAACGCGGTTAATATAGCCGCCAGTCAAATCCAAGAGGCAAGGGCAGACGCAAGCGGCGTGAGGGTGCGTTTTAGATACCTCTTTTTATACAGGCATCTTCATCGTAGACTAACAAGACGCAATAGGGCGATGCTAATTCAATTGTCACCCAAGTACAGTCCAACTCAGTATCAGGCACCAATGTTGCCATAATAGTCACGGTGGCAGTCGTAGGCACTGCCATACTCACGACCGTCGCTTCATGCATCATTGTGCGCTATCGACGCAAGAAGAGGCGTGACCGCGAGGGCTTCGCCGCCGCCATAAGCACCAACAACGAAAAGCAATCATACGAGAAGCCGGTCGCCGTTCGCGGTACAGTAGGGAGCCCGAGCCCCCGCTTTACGCCATTTGGCGGTGGGACTGGTTATCCCATGGACAAGTTCAAGCTGCCGGACTTGACCTTGAGCCCCTTCTTGAGGAAGAAAACAAACGGAGAAAGTCCAAGCGTAAGCGACATCGGGTTTGCGAGGAGTATTTATAGTCCTAGGGACGCCGGCGGGGCATCCACCAATAATGACGTCTACGGCGTTTCGCCCACAAGCTTCAGATTACAGAAGGATAATAGCGTCAAGAGCGCCACAAGTGTTCGTTTAATCAGAGTGGGCAGCGGAGGTAAAGCCAAGGGCAAGGCGACAGAAGAAGACCAAAGGGCTCTTCTAAGTCCAATCGCATCACCACCACCACCGCTTCCCGCACAGGTGCCGTCAGCATCAACCGCACCGGCCCCGGTATCCGTATCGGCACCGCCCCAACCACAACGGCAATCACAACCCGATGAGCCCTTCTCGCCCGTAGAATCACAAATTACACAGCCCTTGCCAGCTGCCACTCGGTCAATGCGCACCTCGGAACCACCTGAGGACTTCACAATAGACCCGGAGCCAGTAAAGCGCACCGGCACATCAACCACAATAAACACAATGAACACAATGAGTAGTCAACAGCGGCTCCGCTTCCGCGACAGCAGCGACGTCGAGTCAGCCACATCCTCCCCCGTAGGTTGGCGTCCACCATCTTCAACCGCCCGCATCGCCACGATGACCTCGATGCGGAACACGAACACAGCTAGTCTGCGTACAGCTACAGCCACAAACACTCTCCCAACCGCTCCAGCACCAGCCCCTGACGGAGGCGATGGTATAGGCGCTCAGTCCCCGCCCCGACGTCCCAAGAACGCAGGCGCCAGCTTTGCCACCTTCCCCAGAGTGCGTAACGGTCCGCCCAGAGGGTCCGCTGCAGAAGCTATTATGAATAGGGGACGGGCCGGTCTAAGCGGCGTTACGGCGAGGATACGCGAGGAGGCGGAGCGGAGACAGAGGGAGTTGGGAGAAGTCGGCGGGAATAGGTCGAGTAGAGATGTATCATCATCATCTAGAGCTGCGGAGATGGAGGTTCGCGGGTCGAATTGGCCTTTTGGGAGTAGTTAGCCAGGATCAGGCTGGGGTTGGGCTAGGCTGGGGTGGCAGGTGTCAGATGACGAGATGGCCCAACGGCTCGATCGAAATGTTGGGGGTAATGGTAGATGGCTAGGCTAGGTTAGATAATTCTGACTACTACAAGTATGTAATGTGTATGTAGAAGATACCACGGCTTTACTTAAGGTGGAAGAGGAGACGAGAACGAGGGGGATCCCAGGATGTAATCGCGGTGAAGGCCTGGCTGAGAATGTAATACCATTTATGGACTAGGTAGTAGTACTTGGTTAAAACAAGTTTCTAAGTTCCTTAACCTTGGCCGTCTCAAGCACGTGTCTTATGTCTTGTATTACTCTTCGAAAGGTACTTCTATGTGTTCAAGTAAGATACCTAGGTAGCCACGCCTGTTGGTCGCGTGCTCTTCTTAGGGAATAATCAATAGGGTTTGTTTACCTGTAGATGTGATAAGTCGTCCCATCAGCATTAGTCGCATGCTCATACTCTTCGTGGGATTTCTCAAAACCGATGGAGCAGAAAGTCGATATATCATCTAAGTCAGCTAGAACCATGCACACTGTGAACATGATCCTCCTAGTTACGTATTTGGCCGGCGGCTCGGAGATCCGAATCTACCTATACTTCTACGCCGGTCGAACTTCCCCAGCTGGTTGGCTCGTGCAAAGGTACCATGACTCTTCTATGACTCTGCGTGCAGAATACCCAGCCACGATAGGAGCCCAACTACGACGCCTATTGGTAGTAACCCCCAAATCGGGAACCACTATGCGTCCATAGAAGAATCTCGGTATAGAGAATGCGGAAATAGATGTCTTGGTCTTGCGTGGGGTATTGGAAATGATCTCCATCTGACCCCTATTGCATATCACCTGGTAGTAGCACATACTAACATGCAGGAATCCAGCTACATGTGCTTTATTCACCACATATTTTCAGCTGGAGACGTTGCGGAACTTGCTCCGACCTTGGAATACTCTCGAGGATTTTGAACTCCTCTACTTCTTGGTACTACCCTGGTCTGTAGATGTACCGATTTAACGCCCATTCAACTAGGTGTATACGTGATGCCCGCTGCCGACCAATCTTGATTTCAACAACTTCTATCCCATATTACCAACAACGCCTAGTTTTATGCAAGCTCCATATGCCTTCCTTTTATTAGAAAATAGCAGCGGAGAGTAGGGGAGAATTGAGATGTTGGCAATGCCAAATTTCGTCGTCTCGGCCAGACTTCTCCCCGTCTAAAAACAACAGGTGATAGATGTAATAATGCTGCATTTCTGTATGATAGAAACGAATATCTCGAGGAGAAATACCACTAACTCCGGAACCCTAGTCTATGTAATTTCCCAGATTAGAACAGGATCATATGGATGGTATGGAGAAGAGAAAGATGCGTGCCGAACCGCATCGTGAGACAAGGACATGGAAGAAGAGCACATTTAGCCTTCCCCATTAATTCCTAGGAGTAAATTGGGACTCGTCAAGTCCTATGCATAGTAGATAACTCGAGAGCTTGTAGAAGCTCTGGACGATCGGCAAGAGCCTCTTTTGCTTGGGAATACGTAAACCACTGGCGTTCCCTCTTGTGCTTCTCTGGCCAGTTGGTTTCTTCTGTTAAGACAGTAGCTTCGTAGAAGCGGTATAGCGATTTAGGCGCATCCTTCGACAATTTCTTAGGTGGTCTCGAGTCAAGGACCTCGCCGAGGTCATAGTCGATACGGATAAGTATACCGGCTTCTTCCCAAGCTTCTCGTTCAGCAGCCTCTGTACATTCTTCGTCTGATTCCCAACCTCCTTTGGGGAGAACCCAGCCTTTTCTCCGAGTCGATTGGATAAGCAAGACGTATAATCTGTCCTCTGTGAGAGGAACTACTCCTGCTACCAATCGTTCACCCTTCGAGTTATAGCCTGGAAATTCAAGGGTCAGTTGGTCTACGGGGTAGGCGGTTCAAAACTGTCGCGCCATGACAAATCAAGACGAATCGGCGAAGAAGCTTGTAACAAACTTACGTTGTTTGCTTCTACCAGTACGAGACTCCATCCCGCGATTATTTGACGAGCCGGAAGCCATTTTGAAAAGTAGTGGAGGAACAACGGCGTGGATGTTCAAACTCTACCTAGGAAGTAGGTCCAGACGGAAGATCCGAAATGTTTTTTTTGTTGTATAAGATCCTGGGTAGAGGGTGCCGGCCAGTGGGAGCTGGAACTAAGGCGGTTTACCGAAAAATGTTGAGCTGCATGGTCGTGAATAGTGTCAAAATTATGCGAAGTTGTCTATATGTGGCGTGGTGGTAGGATTATCGCGTTCTCGTGATGTTGGCGTCGTGTATGAAGCAGCCTTTTCTTTTTCCTTCTTTGCGGGACCTCTACACACGGTTTGTTTGCCAAAGCTTAGAGCTCAATGCACGAAAGTTGTATTGTAGTGTCCTAGGAATCCGGCCCTAGCAACCAACAAGGAAAAAGAATGATGAGCGGTATTGGTCAAATTGTATGTCCACATATACACGCACATCCGGGACCCACGTGTGACCTCGGGGGAAATTCTTCACAGGCTCGAAGACGTTACGGGAGCGTGGAAAGGGGGCGCGGTAGATCCGGGGGTTTGTAGCAGTGAAAGTAGCGGGATGGTAGGACGAACTCGTCGCATACGCCGACTTCTTTCCAATTCTGCAGCGGATTTTTTTTGTGGGGAACAGGCAAACAGACAAGAAAACCCGGCGGTCAAGTAAGGAGCGCACAATTTCTTGGTTGACGAAGGGGAAGTCGAAATGTAGGATGTTTAAGACGATGTTGACGTTGAGGTTGAGCCACTAGCGAATGAGGATAAAAGCTGCTGTTCTGGCTGGACCAGCACGTCCGGTGCAAGTCTCGTGCCATAACTATAATAATGGAGGGGCACGACAAGGAAAGCAGGCAGAGTTGGTTTTTATAGTACCTCTCTCTTTTTTAAAAGGGAGAAAAAAAAACAGGAGCCCCCAGCCTAGACGAGAGGAGCCGCGGACCAGGGCGAAGGAACGAGCTAGGTAGGTACGACTGTGCAACTACCTTTAGTAAGGTTGTAAGACGCAGGACCCAGACTGCCTAGAAGGTACTTAGCTACTTGCCCTACACCTCCCTATATGTATAATCTGTACCGTGCTAACACCGAGCTTGCATGTGGTTCTAATGCCAGGTGAGGTAAGGCAAGACAAGGTAAGGCAAGCCACGCAGCTCGTCAAAGACAATTTGGGTAACCTACCTTACTTGGTTTAACCATACCGGTGTTGTTTTGAGTTGTGGTGGTCGAATACATGATACACGTACGCATCGGTATGAACCACGGGCGGGGAAGTTTTGAAGCCAACTGGAAGTGCTACATAGTATTATGTATTGTACCGCTTATGTTTATATATAGATAGATACTAGTGCTACTGCAAAGACCACTGACAATTGAAAGATCCAGTAACTTTTAGCTACGGACCTAAGGAACGAAGCTAATGAAATGTTCATTGTTAGCAGGGGATTCATTGAAAGAATCGGGAAACATACGAAGCACAAGAGTGGAGGAGAAAAGTAGAGAACGCAAATTTTTTTTTTTTACTCGAAATGGAATGGAATGATCCCAAGTAGGGTTGCCGTACCCCGCTAGTTGCATGCAGCAACTCACTCAATTCTTCAACTTCGAAGCTCATGCTGATCGAATTGTTGTACTATCCATTGTACTCCTATCGATACCCCACGTTATACATGATAGGTACATCATGTAACTTCATATACATGTATGTAGAGTATAAGGATTCGAAAGTATAATTTATGTACCCAATTACCGCCGCGATATAGAACAACTTGAATGGAAGGAACCCGTCAGCCTAACCTTATTCCAGATTTGCTTCTATGGTACATAATGTATATAGTCATTCTTACGATACACGTATTAGCGGTTTATGCTCGTAAGGCCAATATCATCTGTTCTATTCTGTTGGGTTTCTTTTTGTATGCAAGTCCCTCATGTTCATGTTTTCAGAAAGCCTTACCGGGTTTTCTATCCTCGTTTAGAAACCTCAATTGTATTACTCGTATATGTTGGTTGCCATTGAACGTGCTTACCTACATAGTGTTACATCTTTCTCCCATGGCATAAGTCCATTACTTCCATACCTACAGTAGCGATCGGTCGGCACATGGATGTAGGTAGTTGTAGGCTTGAAACCCGAATCGGAGCTACCCCTCGCCTGCATCCTTCCGTCGATCGCCGAGTTCCCCAGTTGAATTGCAACTGAGGCACATCGTGGAGAGAATCGTCTCATTATTTGACATGTATAAGGTTACAGTTGGCACACCGCTGTACCTACATATGTACTAGGTATGAGAGTGGAAGCACGTACATGAATACACTTCGGCTTCATAAATTATGTGCAAGGTACTGTATCTTTAAATGTCAAGCTCTGATCCCGCATCTCGATACATCTAGCACTATGGCAAAATTACCGAACAAGTACCGTAACTCCCATTAGCTTGACAATTTGAAACTAACCCGAGTCAGTGACGTAGCATCTGGACTTAACGGAGATTCGTCGTCTGTATAACTCTGCTGTACGTAGTTAGATACATACCTACGGTAGACAAATCCTCCGTATTTACTACATGTATACATGGAGCCACCGTGGCCCATAGCTTACATGTATGTATGTATTGGTACCTAATCTGGTAGGTACTCACTTCAATCTAACAATCTTCTCGTCTACATGTATCTCAAAAGCTGTTTTGGGGCTTTCAGTTGTAGGGAGATAGAATATCCGAAGGATCTATAAACATCGATGTGTCCTATCCCGGCGAATTGATTCGACCAATATCTTTTAGGCATATATTGTGATATTTTATCGAAAGATGATAGGGGACGATTGGGTTGTATAATTCGTCATAGCACCTGCATAACGCCATGCAGCCCTTAATCCAGTACCTTAGGCAGGTGGTATTGATTTGACATGGTTACTCTTGGAAAAGCTTCAATCTACCAAAGTAACGTGTATGTAGGTTCTGCAATTGAAGTATGCCATTCCAAGCTTTCGCCATTTACATAAATACCCATTTCGGGTAGTACCTGACAGGTTTGAGAATTGAAGTCCTAATATCTCATTGCCTATCCCCGACTTGTCTTAACCTTAACTTGGGACAATTCATATGCGGACCAACAACGTACGCCACATCATAGTAACTTTTTTTTCTCCAAATATAAAGTTTCGACCCCAACATCCGATAAATTTAGCATCTGATACCTAATGCTTCAAATATTTGGAAACATCCCACGCAAAATCACCGTAGCAGTACATCTTTGTGTTCTCTACTTCATCATCTGACTCGACACCGACTGTTTCGTCCGGTCTACCTTGGTAGTCAACCCGTTCCTTGCTAACCTTGTCAAACATCCTTGCGCGTCTGCGGTGTTTCTTTGATCAAATCGTTCCTGTCTGACCATCTTCAAAAAAAAAATTTAGCCACCGCGGGGGCGATAACTAAATGATGCAGGACACCCCTGAAGATGCATTTTTGTATATATCGCCAATTGGTGAGTTAGAGCTTCCGCCTCATGTTCTTTCTACCCCAAGCTTTCTCCTATGTCCTCATCCAACCATTCGGACCCGTGCGCCATTGCGACGCTGTCGTTGGCCAGCTGGATTGCATATGGTTTTTATGGGGAATACGACACTCCGTCATTTCGTTGGCGCGCCACTACCAGCCCACTGGAGTCTTTGGGAAGCGCCGCATCACTCCGATAGAGCATCTAGGTGTAAGGCACAATATCTCCGTCTGGAGGAATCCATGCCAAGCACTCATTAAATACCAGGCAACCAGCCACAGCCTACCACTCTGTATCTCGCTTCCATTGTGTGTACCTCACCGGCTATTACGATCAACACTTCAACACTTCCTAGCCAACCGTGGTTCCACTGCGTGTTACCTCAACTCGCCTTCGCTTTCGAGTCTTGTTCAACATCGTGTACTTTTTCACTTCTCACTGTCACCAAAAAGTCCTTTTTTGGAGCCCGAATCAGGTGTCAACTACGGGCATGATCAAGTGATCAGCAATGACTCCATATCGACCCTTCCTTTGATCGATTATCTCTTACTCAGCTCAGCTGAAAGATTGGACTTTACTACCTACGAGACCGAAGTAGATCTTTTGTAACTAACCCTTTACAGGCTATAGAAAGTCATCTAGTTGCGGCTACTGCCGTCGTAAGGGTGCAGGTCAGTCTCGCATAATATGACTTCTCAACAATACTAGCATTTCCATACGACCTAATATCCTCCCGTGCAAACTTGCCTGGTCATTGAAACCCGTGTGGTTCTATATTATCCAGTTATCTTCGTGTTGAACTTCGTGTAGCGTCCTACAAGGGTCTCTTGTCCAGGCACATGGCTGACCATGCAATCGTGATTTGAGCAATGTTTGACTTACCTCTGCCTTCCAGGCCACTCCTATTTTGCACGTGCAACGTCTATGAGCCCGGCAAGCTACCAAGCTCTGGTCGATCGATGTTGGAGGCGTTCCGGATCGCTCCTATATCGACCAAATCAACGAAATGCTTGCTGTCCTCACTATACGATTCGCCTTGATTCCCGCCGTCTTCGGACGACAAAGGATCAAAGGCAGGCTGTCAACCGTTTCAACAAGTACGTCATCGGCGATGCCTATGCAAAGGAAGCTGCTCGCTTATATCCGAAGTCACGCGAGCAGGCTCGGAAGCGGGACACCGAATTTGACTTAGTGGAAAGAATCCATGAAGGCGAGGCCCTATCGCTAAAACAGCCACCTGCGCCATCCCACGTCTTCACCGTCACACTAGAGCCAGATGATTTCACCGAGGAGAAATTTCGTGTATTTGAGAACTATCAGCAGGTTGTTCATCGGGAGTCTCCATCATCTATCTCCCGGGAAGGGTTTCGGAGGTTTCTGTGTACTTCACCATTAAGAAAGGAGAAACTTACGGGACCAGATGGACGGGAACGGCAGCTCGGTTCGTTTCATCAATGCTATCGACTTGACGATCAGTTGGTAGCCATAGGTGTCTTGGACCTTCTTCCAGACTGCGTTAGTGCCGTCTACTTCCTATATCATGAATCCATTCACAAGTTCAGTCCTGGAAAGCTTGGGGCTTTACGGGAGATTGCATTGGCAATAGAAGGAGGTTATCGGTACGTATGGAAGCAGACCTACAACAAGATCCAGCAACCCCTTTTCTCGAAGCGTCTTCATTCTATTCTCTTTTCCCCCTTCTCCTTTTAGTGTCTACACATATCTCGACGTGAGCACCCATTTACACAGAAGAATCTCATATTCATTAAGAGAGTATTTCGACACAGCACAAAGTTGATTGGCAATAAAAAAATATTGACAAAGGAATAGATGGTGGTACCCCGGTTATTATATCCATACGTGTCCTAAGATGAAATACAAAATCGATTTCTCCCCACAGCAAATTCTCGACCCAGAAACTTTAGAATGGATAGATCTCACTCAGGATGTCCTCAAAAAGTTTGACGATCACGGGTATCTAAAGCTTCGAGAAACTAGTGAGGATACTGTAAGGAATACCTCCACGGAGGAAACTGTACCAATGGAAGTCGAAGATCGCGAAGATGGAACACCGGACGATGAGGGTGCTGAGAGTGACGAAGATGAATCTCTCTTCGACAGTGGCATGCCGGGAATCCCATCGATCGAAGAGATGAGTTCAGTGGACTTGGACCATATTGCAGTGCGTCTTAATAGGGGGTTCTGTTACGCCGGTGATCTATTCGAATGGCATAGCGAGAGCATCGGAAACTCGGGTTCAGCCAAATCAATGGTTGCAGAATTAGTAGCGGCAGTTGGCCCGGAGTTCATACAAGATATTTGTCTAGACTTTAGGAGGTCTTGACGGTAGGATTGCGAGGTTTCATGCCACGAAGAGGCTAAGATTGATCTTGAGGAGGTTTCGGATAAAGATGCTATTCAAGCGAATAGCCGTACATAGTGCAGAATTGCATAGTTCCAATCATGAAGTCAAGAAACTAATGAATCCACACGCCGGGCTTAGTTCACCGAGTTTCTTCAGCCATGTGGCCACGGCAATAGGAACCAGTAGACACCCAAATCAAACTCGGTAGGTAGCCTACTTTAGTAAATGACCTAATCCCATTTCGATATTACACTAGCGACACATAATTACGTATTCATTGACTTAATCCAGCCTTGTCTATAATCTTAGAATTTTTCTCACCTCAGGAACCTTCGCAGCAAAATCAGCCTTCATCTCCGACCAAACCTGCGCCTGCATCTTCCTCCCATCTTCGCCTGTTAAAACTGCTTCCGCTCGTCTATGTCACAAGTTAGCATCATCGTTGCTCACGAGACTAGCCCCTAAGAGATGACGTACTTGTTATAGTCTGCTTCGGAGTCGTAGAACCGGATAAACTTTCCCTATTAGATGATTGTTCTATATCAGCAAATCGAACAAGGAAATGGATCGCGCCAGATTCCCATAGAGGTCAAGAAGAGACCACCGGCTTCAAGGGGAGCATAGAGGCCTCACTCACATGTTCGGTTTCCTTGGTTAAGCCAGTTGCCACATACGTCCTCGCCCCGTTCGACGGCGACTTGCCGAAGAGTCCAGTGAATATAGCAATGCCGATGGCATAGCCTAGCCCCTTATCCGCGAAACGTTTCGGTAGATTTGTTGCTGTAATCCCGGGGCACATGGCATTTACTATGACCTCAGGGCTGGCAAGGGGGGGTCAGTCTTAGCTCCCTAGGTACTTTGCAATACTGCGGAAAAGGGGTATCAAGCGAAATATGCTGATATTGAAGGCTCACCGTCCATCTGATCCTAATGCCATCTCCGTCAGTTCGCGAACCGCGTACTGGACCATTAACTTCGTAGTTGCGTACATCCCGTCCGGCCCAGGCCAGTTCTCGGGCTTGCTGAAGTGTTTCAGGATGCCGGATTCCGTAGCCCATTTCTTCCACTCCTGGATGTTCGGCTCTAGATGCCGTGACGAACCTACCACGGCTAGATGTGCGGGTGCCGAGCGGTGGGCACGCTCTGCTTTCATCCAAGGCATGAGGAGCAGGCCTAGGAGCGCCGTGCTCAGGGCATTGACTTGGATGTTTTGCTCCCTGAACATTATCAACATTAACTAACTTACTAAGCTCACTAGCTGGTATATTGACTTTGTAAGAACTCCTGAGAGGGAAAGGGAGAAAAGAAGAGGAACGTGGGAGGCCTCACCAACCCTCGTCGCCGAGCTTGAAATCCGCCCCGGAAAGGCCCGCGTTTAGGATAACGTAGTCGACGCCGCTTCTACCTTGCCTAACCTTCCTTAGTTCCTGAGCAAACGCAGCAACAGAGGCGTAGCGGCTCATATCAAGATCCATGACGCGCACACGGTTTTTGCTACGACCACCTGTCTCCCGCTCGATGGTCGCAAGGGCGTTCTTCGCGTGAGATGAGTCACGGCTTGTGATGATGACCTTGTCCGCGCCGAGATTGACGAAATGGACGGCAGCTGCGAGGCCTAAGCCACTTGTTCCCCCTGTCACGACGACTACTTGGTCTTTGAAGGAGTTTGCCGGTGGGAGAGGGATCGGAAACCATTTCATATAGGCTTGGTAAAGGAGTTTACCTATCGTGCCTGGCATTGCGTACAACAATCTGACAAAAAGGGGGAGGATGGGTATGGGCCGGTTTGAGTATAGAATTAGTGAAAACCCGGTAAAGAGAAACTACAGCTCAAGGCTATGGACGAGATGAGGCGTATTGTGAGAATAAGATGTACACAGACACAGGGCAAGAGAGCCATCTTTTAAGAAGCCTTCAGCATTAAATATCGTGTAGAGTTCCATTACCAATACCTTCTAGAAGCTAACTTGATTATCTCGTGTGAATATCGTTTGCATGATCTAAGCCGGAGACTTTCCAAACGTCTTTCTCACAAGTGTAGAGGAAGAGAAAAACGAACGCCGACGGGAATCAACGCGATGGGTCTCCATAAGTACCTGGATTCCGAATCTGGCAACATTTGGACTTATTCGGAGCCCCAAATCCTGCGTAGGTGAGACTCGGGCCTGTGTTGAGCCGTGATGAAATGTCTCCGAGCCACGTTCATCTCCATTACCTCTATTACAAATCCAATGTTGCCTAGATTGCTACATACCCAATTTAAATAGGTTTCTAAGAGGCAAACTTATACGGCGTATCGAGAAAAAGCCATACAACGGATTGAGGTTTGACGAAATTGAGAGTAATGCTACGGGCATCTTCTTTGATGAGTATATCCCCAGTGATCTCGGTATCAACGCCTGCGATATCAACGAGAAATGGAACGACATCGACTCAAATATTGTTCCCTCTACTTTAAAATGAAACCTCGTAATAATTCCTTTAATCGACTGTCTCGAATTGACTCGAGTTCCAAGGAATTGGACCTTTAGTAGCCCCAGAAATTCGCATATAGAAGCTACATTGAACAATATTGCATAAACATATCCGGCCTAAACCGCTATCGATAAAGAGTACAGCCTAAGCCTCGTCGATCTTAAGCCCCACCATCAGCTCCAGCCAATCATTCCCACTCCCGCCATCTCCAAGCTCCAGGTACAAAAAATCTCCCACTTCAGCCTTGCGACGAAAATCCAGTACATACGTCGACACCAGCATACAGCGCGCGACCTACTTCCCTCCCAAACCACCACTACTGATTTCCAAAACTTATATAAGAGCAGGAGAGAAGTGATCGCGTATTACCCAGGCCCAATTTTATCCCCAACATCGACCCGACGACCAGCAATGGCGTCCACAACGCAACACCTGCTCCTCTCGCCCGCGGAGCTCGCCTACCTGCACAGCGCACTACGTCTGACACCTCCAATACGTCCGGACGGGCGCACGGCGACGCAGTTCCGACCTCTGACAGCCGAGACCGGGGTTCTTCCGGGAACGAACGGCAGCGCGCGGGTATGCTTCGCGGACGGGACAGAGGCGATCGTGGGCGTCAAGGCGGAGGTGGAGAGGCGGGCTCGCGTATCGTATCTGGATTACTTCTACGAGAACAAGGAGCTGCGGCGGAAACGGGGGTCGAAGGGGAAGGCCGCGGAGGGAGAGGGAGAAGACAAGGAGCAGGAGGAGGAGCAACCCGACGTTAAGGTCGACGGGGAAGAGGGCTCGAATGATTGGGTTGAGATCACGGTGGAAATCCCCGGGTACCGAGACGACGACAGCAGTACCGTGTTCCTAGCTACGATGCTGAGCGAGGCGCTGCTTGCCGACGGCGAGTTTACCAAGAAACTACAGATCAACAGGAGATTTCACTGGAAGTTGTACATTGACGTAAGTTCGCACATATACTCATTTGGATTGTTTTGTGTACAGGGAGCTAACATATACGAATCGGTAGATCATACTCATCTCCCCACCCCTATCCTACCCTCTTCCTCTCCTCAGCTTAACAACACACCTCGCGCTCCTCGCCACGCGGCTTCCCAGATTAAAATCCGAAGCAGACGAGGACCCCATGTTCGACGACGACTGGGCAGCATCGCAGTTCATCTACCCGCGATCCACCAACCCTACAACCGGCATAACAGCACCGACATCTATAACTAGCTCGCGCCCGCCCATCACGCTCCTAGTCATGGCCGTAGGCGACAACATCATCTTCGACCCGTCCAAAGAAGAGCTCGCCGTCGCGGACTCCGCGTTAGCAGTATCGGTCGGCGAACGACTCGTCCCCGTGGACCCCGAGTCGCAAGAAGCGGGCGCTATGGATGTGGACGTAGACAGCGAGGGGGAAACAAGCAGAGAGCTGCGCCTTCTCTCCGTGCGGACGATAGACCCGCCGTCGCGATTAACCGCGCCGGGGGTGCCTAACGCGGTGAACGCCGCGGCATGGGGAGGACAGGGCGCGCCCGCAGCGAAGGACCCAGGGGCCAGAGCGGCGGAGATAGATAACGTGGAGGGAGTATGGAAGCCGCCTCGGGGAGGAGCGAAGGTGGCTATCCTTGGGGCTATGGTGCAGAAGGTACTAGAGAAGGGTGGGATTGCGGACGAGGTTCTGGAGGGTCTAGATGCTGTCGACTTGGGATAGAATATCGCATATTACAATACCAATTAATGCCACGAATAGGTATTAATGCCATGCCAAGATTACCTGTCCTTATTCTTGCTCTGGAGCAGAGATTCATTTCTAACCGTACGCCTAATAAGTGGGGGGTTGGCGTCCGTTACTTCATCTTCATATTGCTTCATTTTCCGCGTTACCTCGTACTCATACATTTCCCATTACATTCAAAATATCCCGAGAAACTTCTTACGCTTCCCGTCCGGCGTGAACTCAGCAGCCCGAGTTGCTTCGGGCGACGACGGCTCGACAATGGGGACCGCCTCGGTAGTTAGCGACTGTGGTGCAGAAGACCCAGACTCTGGCTCTGCTTTGCTAACACTGCTGGTACCCCAGAGTCCGGTCGCCGGCTCCAAACCGTGCGCCTTGCGGTACTCGTTGCGCTTGGCCACGTCCTCTACTCTCTGCCGCCGCTTCTCAGCTGTTAGGGCAGACTCGTGTTCCTCGTGCATGCGCATGACGTCGATGAGTACCCCTAAGTACTGGAAGGGGTGCCGGGGAAACTCGGAGATGGGCGGGATTAGGTCTGCGAAGGGTGACTTGGCGTTGAAGTTGGCGATGAAGGTATAGATCGCTAGTCCGGAGAGTGTGCCCTGCAAAGGATGACGGTTAGATTGAGATTATGGATAGTATGGATGGTGGGGTTGGAACGTAGGTATGTAAGGGATGCCTTACCAGAGTAATGAATAAATGGAAACCCCGGCTGTGAATAAACCAATGTGACCATGTGTTTTCCGGGGGCGGTAGACCGGGATACGACTTTACGGTCTGGGCTTGGAGCTCCGCATCAGACAATGCCCCGCCATAATGCTTCGGAGTTGATCGCGGGAGTCGTGCGCCGTGGGATGGCGGGTTGAATCTCTCGGGTTTCTCGAGGACCAGAGGTTTTGAGGGATCAACCGGTTCCGGAGTAGAGGCTGGTTTATTCGCAGAGGCTGGGGTCTCCGGTGCAGGTTTGGCCGCTGAATCCGATGCGGAAGTAGCTGGCACCGGCTCCGTGGGGGTGGCCGGCTCGGCTGTGGCTGGAGGGGTAACTGTCTTTGGGGTTGGAGTTTTTGGGGTAGCTGTCTTAGTTGCAGCAACTTTAGTCGTCGCAGTCTTCGCGGGAGGTTTCGTTGGCGCAGAGTGCTGCGCAGCCTTAGCGGCAGGCGATTTAGAAGCAGCTTTAGTGGAAGCTGCCTTCGGAGCTGCAACTTTTGTGGCAGCTGTCTTAGCAGTCTTCGGCGTAACAGTAGATTTCGATGCGGCGGTCTTGGACGCGTAGCGCACCATTACTTGTCCAAGATCGGCATTGAGGGGTCTCGCGAAGGCTGTCGAACGTGTAGCAGTCCTCCATAATGCGCCGTATTGAGGCAATAGATATCGTGGGATATGTGTCGTTTTTGAAGCCATCTTAAACCTTGATTCGAAGTAGATGAAGAAAAATCAAGATTCCGGAATAAGGATTTACTACATTTACGAGTAGCAAGTCTAGTTTATATCAATTGGCGCATAAGATGTAAGCGCGTCGCAATTTTAATGAGTATACAACTTCGAGCGCGTTTTGCATAAACTTCGAAATTCGATCATGTCCCTCCTTCTTGCGATCCAATCTGATGAAGTCTCCTCCCCTCCAATCCAAGGAGCCGGGGTCGGTGTTGGCCGGTAAAGTTTCCTAAAATGGTTTAAGACGTTTCTCGTAGGAGTTAAGGTTGATCGGTGTCTGGTAGAGAGGAAACGCGTTGTCCTTGTCGTCAGGTTTATCGAAAATTTTTGTAAGTTTAGTTTTTCTGGGTCTGACTCCGAGATTCCTCCTGCCCGCCTACCATTAGTATTGCTCAGACACTCCACCGCCCCATAGAATCGTTTAGTGAGCTGTTTAGCGGGTTCTGTGGGTGTCTTCGGGACCCAAAAGACCCAAAAACAAAGAAAGTGCTCACTGAAAAGTGTCCATGCGCTATAAAACCGGCTTTCCCCGGAACTGTATTACATCTGGTGTAACCCTATTGGCTAGAATCTGCTCGTCACGAGCCACATTGTGGCTAGAAATTTCCGTACTACCTTGCCGAATACCATTACGCTGAGCTCATCGTTTTAAAAATTCCCAGCTTGCGCCGATTTTTTTTCTCTTCCCTTTTCTTGTCCTCATAAACCTCAAGTGATTTTTCTTAGACGACGCATCTCTCGTTCTAGATACGACTGCATTACCTACTTTACACCTTACACGCCTAATCTCTAATACTCTTACTTCGTCTTCACACTTTTCAACTTCTCCAATACCAAAATGGGTTTCTCTGCCGGTAGGTCCAACTCCTTGATTTTTTTCTCGATTCCGCCTCGTGACAGTCAACACGTCACCTTTTCCCGAGCCATTGAGCAGCCACAACCACCAGTGCGACTACGATGAGTTCTTATGAGATATGGGATCTCTAGATCTGCCGTATTTGCAACTTGTCCATGTGCTCACCGCAACTTCCGATTTGGTTTCTGGGATGTCGCAATGATGTGCGCTATTTACCAGGTCGTGTTAGTTGTTGGCAACGCTGTCGCATAATGCTTTGAGAGAGCATTCGGCACTGGGTGGTGATGTGGGGCGGCTTCCTTTGGTTGACGAGTTGTTCTGGACAACGGGCACAAAAAATTCTAGATCATTATGACTGACATTTCATTCTTAGGTGACTCCAAGAAGGGTGCCAACCTCTTCAAGACCCGATGTGCCCAGTGCCACACCCTGAAGGAAGGCGAGGGTAACAAGGTCGGCCCCGCGCTACACGGTCTCTTCGGCCGAAAGACCGGTCAGGTTGAGGGTTTCTCCTACACAGACGCCAACAAGCAGAAGGGTATCACCTGGGACGAGAATACTCTGGTACGTAATCTCTAGGGACATGTTATTTCTGAGCAGCTTCACTAACTTCCCCCAGTTCGACTACCTTGAGAACCCCAAGAAGTACATCCCCGGAACCAAGATGGCTTTCGGTGGTCTGAAGAAGGAGAAGGACCGGAACGACCTCATTACGTGAGTTGCGAATTACCCCTAGAAATTCAGGAGCCATCGTACTAACTCTTTTCCCAGTTTCTTGAAGGAGGCTACGGCATAGACGAAGTTACGAGACAAGACGTGTACCAATACCACCATTACTATTGCATAGACAGGATCGGCCAGTTGTGTATTTATAGACTACTAGACCGCTTTGGCACCCCTCGTGGTGCGAACATATATCCATCTCCTCTTCTTTCAAAATTCATAGATGCCTGGTCGGAGTGTTAGGAGTTCAGGCTTTCTCGCGGGGAGGCTTGGATGGGATATAATCTGTCGCCAGTAATTGAACATAGTGCATATGTTCCGTTAGTTCTACTCTGATGTTGTCCTGTGTCTATCCCCCTGAATTGCCTCGAGATCTAGCTTCGTAAACATCCATAGAAAATGTTGCTCTTCATGACGTAGTTGTGACTGATTCTCCAAGTATTTTGTATGGGGTAAACAATGTCCATTGACCAATGAGAATGAGCTGAAATAATGCCCGATGGTTAGTCTTCTATAACGGGACTAAGGCCATGATATTCAGCGGTAAAGGATACGCTAAAATTGGAATGGAAATTTCCATGTAATTCTCCCGTGGTGGATTAAGCTGAATGTTTATTACGAAATGTTACGAGATGTTACGCATATCTAACTCACTCTACAACTGAAGTCAAAGATTTTGCAGTCCTCGTGCTCATGCTGTTGCAATATTCTCCTTTATTGGTAAGACCTAAACTATTATCTACCTACATAGGTAAGCAAGCCCAATTGAAATCGGCTCATATCGATTACTCAAAGGGTTAGGTATAATATAATCCATGCTCAAAATCCTAAGAGTCACGGTGACGGCCGATACCCGTAAGGACCCCAAGTCAGATGTTGTTATAGTCAACTTTCTGTATTCATCGTACTACCAATCTTACACGGCATAGTATAGGCTACTGTAGATCAATCCCAACCAAACTCCTTAAGCTGGAGGAATTTACTCAAGTGGGCTTCTGATACACTCGGTTTTATCTTCTTGAGAGCAACCTCCCAGTCCTCGGGAGTGAGCACGTCCGGACCCCTAGTCTCGGCACGTTGTACAGCAGCCTGGCCGGCCGCTACATGCAAGTTGTCTAAATCAGCACCGCTGAAGCCGCTACACCGCGGGTCGCGAGCCACCGCTTCCAAGACGTCGTAGTCCGTGTAGGAAGGTAATAGTCGTCTCATACGGGTCTTCAAAATGTCTACTCGTCCTTCTTCACTAGGTAGGCCGACAAAGATGTTGGTACCTAAACGTCCAGGACGGAGGATAGCAGGGTCGATCATATCTGGTCGGTTTGTTGCACCAACAACATACACACCTACGCGACTGCTCATCCCGTCCAGCTCTGTTAGAAGTTGGTTGACAACCCTTGCGCTTGCGTCGGATGCTTTCCCATCACGTCGGGGGACAAGAGCATCTAGCTCATCGAAGAATAGAAGACACGGAGCAGATGCACGTGCTCGGCTGAACACTTGCCGAACTGAACGTTCTGATTCTCCAACATACTTGTTGAGAAGTTCGGGACCCTTGACGGAGATGAAGTTTGCCTTTGATTCGTTTGCCACTGCTTTTGCTACCAGAGTCTTGCCACATCCGGGAGGCCCCCATAGGAGGACACCAGAAGGAGCCTCGAGACCCTTGCTTTTAAATCGTTCAGGCTCCTGAATGGGTTTCACTATCGACAACATAAGCTGTGCTCGGACACCACGAAGAGCACCAATATGTGCCCAAGTCGTGTCAGGTATGGTTGAGAAGCCTTCTCTCTTTGCCGATGGTTGAACTTTCCCAATAGCATTTAGTAGATGATCCATTGTGAGGACGAACTTATCTGCCGGGATGGACTCGGCTTGTGCTTCCATGAGGGCAAGATGTAGTCGTAGTCCTGGTGAGGGTTCATCGGAGTCAACATCCATCTCTGCGGCACTTTTCTGCGCCAGCTCGGACATGGTCGCTCGAACCAATTCATTCTTGGCAACAGATACGACATCCTTCAAGTCGGCACCGACAAAACCAGGAGTTCTCCTAGCTAGTAGCTTGTAGTCGACGTCAGGAGAGACATCACTTTTGCTGAGGATCTTGCGTAAGATAGCTTCGCGGGAAGCTTCATTTGGTATTCCAAGGCTTACTTCTCGGTCGAATCGTCCCGCTCTCCGGAGAGCCGGATCGATGCTGTCTACCCGATTTGTCGCGGCTATGGTTATAACGGGTTTGCCGATCTTCTGGATTGATAAATTGTCCATGCAAGTAAGCATCTGGGCTACTATTCGCTTCTCCATATCCTTGTGTGCATGCTCTCGCTTTCCCATGATGGCATCGATCTCATCAATGAAGATCAGGCACGGCGCAATCGTCTTAGCCTCTTCGTAGAGATCCCTAATCTTCTTTTCAGACTCACCGGACATACCGGCGACTAGTGCAGGGGCCGAGACTGATATGAACGCTACACCAAGTGAGGCAGCATAAGCATTTGCGAGCATGGTCTTTCCACAACCTGGTGGGCCATGTAGTAGAACGCCTCGAGTAGCTTCTAGGCCATGCTCGGCGCAAGTTTCGTAAAACCGCATGGGGAATGTGACTGATTCAGCAAGGACTTGAATGGCATCGTCGATTCCACCAAGATCTTGTAAAGAGATATCCGTAGGTGGGCTACGATCTTCCTTAGGCTTCTCGGTTCTTCGTCTTTTCCGTTTGGACTCTCCATTGACTTCCCGTTCAACCATGCTCGCGTTGGCAGCGGCTTCAGCTTCGACCCCAGAGACGTTGCCGCTTGTAGTAGCTACATCAGGGGATTCTGTGTCCTGATTCTTCGGAAGGTCCCAAACTTTGGTGATTTGTTTGTTCATTATAAAATAATCGCGTTCCTATTTGTGTTAGTCAGCGTGTTCAATGGTGGCACTCGAATGATAAACTATATAGATGAATACGGGGAATGATAAAAATAGGGTTACCTTGGTTTTCGGTGACTCTAAAGGGGTTTCATCTAAAGCCGCTTCTTCGTCTTGCTTGCGCTCTTCTTTCCGCTGGCGAAGAACTCGCTCGATCCCCTCTTCTAGATATCGTTTCTTAAGGCGCGCAAGGCTAGAATTGGAGCGTCTGATGGAGTCGTAGACACCAGATACTGTGAGGCTGCATGGCTTGCTGTTGGGTTTTCCTATGGTTCTTTGCTCATAATCGTCTTCAAGCTTCCTGATAACTTGATAGAGATCGCGCTCTAAACCGTGGGCGGTTCTGGAAGGCATTGTATAGGCTGGCTACCTGAGCCTGATACCAAATAGTAAAGATGTGTTGCGAATTGTGAGAGCTCTTTCACCGCGCATGAGACATAACTGGATAAAAAGACCCCTCTGAAAAACTCAATATGAAATATAGAAAGAAAGGTCAGGGTTGTGAGAGGTGATGGTGAAAGATTTTGATGATCTTGAAATTCAATGGTTAAAACTTTCAGCCTTCAAAAAATAAAGTGGACCGAGTTTTTGGTGTTGAGCACATGCACCTATGTACTGTAAGGTACTAGGTACCTGCCTCCATGCATTCGAGAAGGCGCATCTACATCCATGTTGCATCTACCCATTCATGCTTGATCCGCAAAGACCTCAACACTGGATGATGCTTGAAGTATGTATGCTGGTATGTACTGTAATTTGGGTTGAATGCCGAGTCCTTTTTGATGTGCGTCATTGTAACATGAATGTGTCCCACCTTCAATGTTCCTTACTGCCTGCTTACAAGGTACATGGTAAATACACTAAGTCCCGGGCAATCGATAAGCCTAATCCATGTCCCATGCCCACCTGCCAAACTCGCAACGCCATCGACAGTCCTCCCTCCGCCATACCATACTACGTATGCCTAATACTAATGCTACATACGTATGCTTAACAAGTTCACGAGATCAGTCATTTTACGAAACAGGCGGCCTTAGAGTGGGCATCCGCCTGGCAGCGAATTCTCTAAACTCCTCAATATAGCTAGACAATGCGCTCTTCGGATTCCACAGCAGACTCCAGGGTACGGCGAACATGGGCAACAATTCGAGCAGAGTGACCGCCCAGGATAAGTTAGCTTTCCCACCTCTCCTTTCCCCCTCTCAACCGACTACTCCCTTTAGACATTCTACAAATCTACTAACACCGGGCTTTCCCTCCATATAAACAGAGCGATCCTTGATCTCAAACTCCAGCGCGACAAGCTGCACCAGTACCAACGGCGCATCACGGTCCTCACCGACAAAGAAACGGCCATAGCCCGACAGATGCTCGCAGCCGGCGACAAGAAGCGCGCGCTACTCGCTCTGCGGCGCAAGAAGTACCAAGAATCGCTTCTGGAGAAGACGGACGCGCAGCTAGCGCAGCTGGAGCAGCTAACGCGGAACGTCGAGTTCGCCCTCATCCAGAAGGACGTCGTGTTCGGGCTGCAGCAGGGCACCAAGGTCCTGAAGGAGATCCACGCCGAGATGGGCGGTATCGAGCACGTCGAGAAGCTGATGGGCGAGACGGCCGATGCTATTGCGTACCAGAGGGTAGGACTTTACTTACTTGCTTGTTATACTTGCTATCTACCTTATCATCTAGCCTGCTATACTCGGTGTTTCTAGCCTTATATACTGATATCTGTTTCACTTATAGGAGATTAGCGAGATGTTAGGCGGCAGGATAACAAACCAGGACGAGGACGAGGTCGAAGAGGAATTAGCCGCTCTCGAGCTAGAAGTGAATGGCCCAGCGCCGCTACCGAACGTGCCGAATACCAAACTACCCAAGGCACAGGTAGTAGAGCAGCAAGCGGAAACGCCACAAGAACAAGAAACAGAACCAGAGCGAGAACCAGAGAGAAGGGCTATGCTTGCCGCATAATTCCAGCGCGAGCGAGGACAGCACAGAGATGAAAGGCGGATGGATGGACCTGCATAATCGATGGTAGAACACAAACTTTTTTTTTCTTGGAGATTTCGGGCGCATAGGAGATCAGCCCTACGGAGTAGGGGCTATTATCCCTCTTTGATATGGAAGTTGGTCGTTTACTGTAGAGGATATATAGACAGCATCACGAAGACGGCCGACCACAATAGCCGTTTTAATTAATGAATAGATAATTTGATTTACTACTTCCACCACACTCTTCCTCTCCAACTAGCTTAAACTAGGGGCATTATTTCATGTTTGGCGTTCATGGTTACATATGATCCACCTTATACCGGTCACTTCTTAGACTTCAAGTCATTCTCACCATACTCCTCTGCTATTTACTATTATAGATTCGAGTGGGCTGTCAACAGCGTTTGAAATTTAGAAGACACATTATATCTTACTAAGAAAAATAGGCAGAGTCTCCTAGGGCATGAATGCGTTGCTCTTCAGTCAATACAAAGTTCGGTAAGTTTTCCCAGGGTATTACATCCCGGGAAGCATTACGCTTCATGTAATATAAATTCATAATCACTACTAGTCAACAGCACGATGCCAGTCAAAAGACTTATATGCAAATGTTGTACATTATTTATTAGGAGCCTCTATTTGTATCAAGCCCACGTTATTGGAATATATACCAGCTGAAAACAAAAAGATTGTTTCGGAGACGAGCAAAGTATACTGATCCAAGCCAGCCAAAGCAGCGAATGCAATCCTTGGAACTCCCTAGCCTTGATGGCTGGCTAATCTATATCATCGATCATATGCTTCATGCCGTGATGCAAATGCCAATAACGCCTAATAAGCTTATGCAGCGATGCTCAAAAACGAAAGCTCCGGAAAATGCTCAAAGGGTATCATAAATGCAGCCTTCAAAAATGCCGGTGCCGTATAACTGTTTCCTTTTTGTTGATACCAACCCCCTTGCCATCTATTTCTCGTGCTCATTAAAAGAGTAGTATAAAAGAGTTGCTTCGCCTAATTAGTAACTTCGCAGTCGTAATCTAGCGATCTACATAGACCATGCGTTGCTCAGGAGCGTGGTATCGAAGTGGTGATTCATGGTTGTTAATGTAATGTTCATGGGGTGGAGGTGCCACAAATGGAGGTTGACGGTCTTGTCGATACTCCATCGGCGGCAGCATAGTCTGGCCGGGTTCGTCCACTCTGTGATACCAGATATCCTGTCGATCCTGATGCGGATTGGGAATGGGTGCGAAGTTTGAATGTTCTTGGAAATGCTGGTGAGTGTTTGCGTAATGTCTAGGTATATAACCAAATCAGCCCGTGTCAAAGGACAATCAAAGCTACCACGATAAATCTGTAGTACATATGAAATATGGCTTGTATTCTGAAGCCCGATTGACTTACAGTTCAGGTTGATCTAATCCGGGGGGGACTACCCGCCTCTCTCGGAAGACATTAGAACGAGGTTCTACCGGGTCGAGAACCAGGTGTTGGTTACGTAATGGATCTCTGTAATGACTGGGTTCATGATTCGGGATAGGGTCGAGATGAGGTCGTAATCTCGAGGCTGGCATTCTGTGGACGTCAGGCTCTTGATATGGACTTACGCCATGACTGGGAGGGTTGAGAGGAACACGGTAATCGAATGCGCTTCTCGGACGGCTGGGCTGTGGATCTATATATACAACCTGAGGGCCATCTTGCATCCGAGCATCTCTTCGAACAGGATGAGGGAATACTTCCTCTCGCCCAAAGGAAACAGGGTAATCTCCATCGGGGTGCCGTCGCACCTCAACTACTCGACGAGGTCGGCTAATTGTATCATAATCATCATCAATAATAATCGGGTTTGCCCTAGTCCTATGGGAAACATCGCCATTGTAGTGTGATATTCCCTCACTAGGAACCTGTCGCGGCTCGTGCCGGGGCAAAAACCCGCTTGTAGGCCTGAATGACAAGGCAGGCCTGTCTGCGAGATATTCGACTGGTATACGTCGCAGGCCCTCACCATGATCCTGGCGGTTGGTTTGGATAAATGAAGGACCACCATACCTATCAATACTCTCAGGATAGTCGGCACCACGGTGGCGCGCTGTTACCAACCCATTACCCTCACTGACGACCCTAGGGGACCAGGGACGTGAGACAGAACTCAAAGGTTCATGCATGGCCCAGGGAACTATACGGGGCGCTTCTATAAAGCGCTGAGGTTCACGGAATAAGGTATGAGAAGGTTCCTGTGGTCCCCGAGGAGCAATAGGAGACGCAGGTTCAATAGACTGTAATAACATGTCCTGTAATCCATGTCTTACTGGCGAGAGTGGATGGTAACTTGTTGGTACAGGCCCAACTTTGGGCCCGTGGTTTTCGGGATTATATACCACTTGAGGTGAAGCGTGCCCATTGGCTTCAGGATAACCGTGGGGAATTGTAGGCATCATCTCTCTTCGGGTACCGCTATTCGTACGCGGTAAATCTGTTCGTAATTCATAATGACGTGGCATCTGTTCAAGATTAGGGGTGCCACGCGCCGCCACAGTTGGCTCACGGCTAGAGTCAATAATATGAGCGGACCCTGGGCTTCTAGTCAAATCCATTGGAACGGTGCCAAAGGGAGCCACATTCGAGTCATCAGTATGGCCTGCTTGACCCGCTGAGCCTGCGAGGGCTTCAGCAGCAGCGGCATATCTCCTAAATCGTTGAGTCTTTCGGGCACTTCTTTTCTCGGCTCTTGTAATTGCCTTCTGCTTAGACGTCGTGGGGGTGCCTGGGATGGATGGCCCGCGTCTGTGAGCCCGTGAAAGCAGCTGCTGATCAACGGATCCCATCTCCATTGGGCCTGCTGTGTACCTTGACGATGCTCTAGGCATAGTGCTAACACGTTGGGCAGGGGTGTGTTCTGCACTAGGAGTTTCTTCCTCGGATTCTTCCTCGGTATCAGAAATCTCGATGACTTCACGAAGGATTTCATCCAGCTGGTCACGACCTGTTTCTTCATCTCCTCGCCACTTGACGATGATGTCTAGACAGGGCTTTTCTACAGCTTTTCGAGCGTTAGCCCAGCCAGCTTCTTTCAAAAGTTCATCATAACGAGTGTGCGTATGTCTGATGTGAGCAATCGCTGCCAGCTGAACTCGCCGTGCTAGTGTCAGTTCTTTCACCATGCCAACTCTAGACTCGCCATGGAATTTACCATCCTGTGTTGCAAATGCAATGTTAATATTGATACCTGAACAATGAAACGAGTTGTAGAAAATCGACATACTTTCCGGAAAGCATGCTCAATGATTTGACGTCGGTCGGTATGCGGTATTCTCGGGAAGAGATCTCTTAGGACAGCGTCGGCTTGAGCATCGATTTCCGCCTGGGTTTGTGGTATTGGTTCTGGTTCACCTGGTTGATAAGTATAGGGTATGGGAACGGGTTTCTTGGAGGCTTTATTGGAGGCTTCAAGCTTTGAGCGAGCCTGGTCAACAATTATTTGCCGGAAGTGATACCCAACACGGTTCATGTGGTGTCCGAGGTCATCCGGGTCCTGGCGGTCCTGAAGTAATACAGTTAGTGATTGGTGAAGCGCAAAAGGGAATTTTTACATACGGAAACAATGAAAATCATCGCGCCTTGTTCTCTAGACATCTCTTTACACATTTGTGATAATTCTGGATGTCCTACAGGAACAAATTCAAAACCTGGCGGCGGATGTCTGTCGGTAGTAATCTGTTGCTAGTCAGCATTGCTCACCATCGCCACCCTTCTTTGCGACCTCTGGTTACCTGAAATTCGAGTTTCTTCTTCTTGTCGGTGTTCTCGACCAACTCGAATGTTGTCTTGTGCTTCACCTTTGGCGGTTCCTTCAATGGATTTAGATTTCGCCATGTGTCATCATGTAGCTGTTGTTGCGCTCTCTCCAATTTCGCGCGACGAGTTAAAGCCCGCACGCCACGGACGGGCGCCGGGGCTTTCTTCCTTTCTCTCGTCATCACAGCAATAATCCTAACCTTACCATATATAAAGGGAGGCCGTATGCGAGTGATACTAGTACAAAGTGAAAGAAAGAGATGATAGCTACAGTTGAAAGCTACTGCATGATATATCCAAACGCGTTCGCGTCTTGGTCTAGAAACCTGGATGCCAGACACACCGATCAAGGCAATATGGCAGTTTGCTGACTGCAGGAGATAAATGAAATGTGAACCTAGGTAGGGTAGTGGGTGTAGACGTGGGCGTCACAATAGTATACCTAGAGGATCAATCAAATCAAATGCCTGCTGCTAGACCGGATGGCTTGGGAGAAAAAGAAAGGACACACTGGTTGGGCGAAGAAAATGCGCCCAAAATATGCTCTTTTGGAAGTTGTTGAAAAGTGCGAGATTGATTTGGCAAGTTTCGGATTCCAGTTGAGAAGTAGGTGAGACGCCGGGTTGGACCCTCCTTCGACAGGCACGTTTGTACAATGGGGCCAAGGTCACATGCATGGACCGTACGGAAATATTCAATTGGAACCTCTTGCCTTGGCTGCTTGGGTCGTAATAAGCCGGTTTAACTTTAGCTCAAGGTTTGCCAAGGTTTGCCCAACGTTACGGAACGGAATAGGCCATATTGCCATATTGTGGCACATTGTGGCGTAACTCGCAATTTTCATATAGGCAGTTTTTTTTGAGACCCACTCTAGGTCACGGGCAATTGACCCGCTAAAGTTGCCGGTTGGATTTCTTGTAGACAAACCACTTTGAAGCCGAGCTCGAGAAAGCGACGACCTCTATCCCTCTGAAATCCGCATCAATTCCATCCACGCCGTCATGTTTTCCCGACAGGCAATCCGCTCAATCCGAGCTGCAGCTCCCCAGCGGACCCTCGCCAGGGCTCCCGTACGCTCCTTTGCCGCCGCTCCTCCCGCTCAGGAAGTCAAGCCCCCCGTCGCCGTCTATGGTCTTGATGGCACCTACGCCGCCGCTCTGGTACGCCAATTCTCTCCTGAAGCTTGATGTGTGGCCCCAAAAATTGCTGGGGAAACCAATTGGAGGAATTGGGTTCGGGGGCTACTATCGGGAAATTCTGGAACAACTCGTTCTGACTGATGAGCTATTTAGTACACGGCGGCCGTGAAGTCCTCTTCCCTCGACCCTACAGCAAGGGCTCTAGGCGCCCTCAAGGACCTTTGCGCCAAGGATGCTAAGCTTACCTCGATCCTGAACACTCCCACTCTTTCCGATAGCGACAAGAGTGCCATCATTGCCGAGTTACAAAAGAACGTAGGTCCTGCCGGCACGAACGAAACTGTCAAGAACTTCCTGGCCACTCTCGCCGAGAACAACCGTCTAGGAATACTAGAGGGTGTCTGCGAAAAGTTTGGCCAGATCATGAGCGCATCCCGAGGAGAGGTTGAGTTAGTTGTTACCAGCGCTCAGGTAAATCTCTAGTCCGGACTCTACGTGGAGATTATATGATATGCTAACATACAATATAGCAATTGGACAACAAGACTCTCTCCCGCCTCGAAAGCGCCGCCTCCAAGTCTCCCTACGTTGGACAAGGCAAGAAGCTGAAGGTCACCAACCAGGTCAACCCAGACATTATTGGCGGACTCGTTGTGGAAATTGGAGACAGGACAATCGATCTTTCGGTCTCATCCAAGATTGCCAAGATGAACAAGCTCCTTACCGACACTCTGTAAAACTATTTTCTTTGTTTTGTGCGAGCATGGGAGCTGCGGTGGAGGGACGATTTGCGACTAGAAGGTTGATTCTCCCCTGGAGATACCATTGTGTATAGGCTCGTAAAATAGAGGAAGCATTCGTCATCCAATTCCAGCCCTCGTTCATAGAACAACTAATCGAAACACTTCATTGTCTATGTGGTGTACTGAAGCAGTCTACGTTGTGATATTCCATCACATTAGCTTTTGAAACGAATTTCACAGGGAGACGAACTCCAGCTAAGAGGGTAATGTACCCAAACAAAAGGGGGACCGTCTGGTCTAAATCAAAAGTCAAATGATTACTTTTATATTAGGCCATCTCATCTTCTCAAGTAATGCCTCGTGTTCCATCTAAACATGCAGCTTGTATACCTATGTAAGTGTATATATGTTTTCTAGGCCTTGTCTTGTCTTCTCCGAATCTACACCCGTTTAAGACCAAGCTCCCAATTCTAAGCATGTGTCTCATACTCATCTCCATCAACGAAACCCTCCAAATCATCGTGGGACTTAACCTTCTCCAACTGCTCCGATATATACTGATGCAGATGGGCATCCGCCTCCTTACGTTGGGCCTCGCGCTCAGGATCATCCGGCCCCACGCTGCGAACATCAAACTCCTCGCCATTAACAGAGGCATCGAAGTCGCTACGTGCACTGATGGATCGAGCAGTAGACGAGCGGCGCATGTGTTTCTTTGAAGGTCTGACAGCGTTGCCGATATTAACGTGGCGGTGGAAGATGTCATCGAAGTAGTGCGCCATGCCAACGGATGGCGTGCGTGGGGTTTGTGGAAGGCGGCAGCTGATACTAATAAGGGTTAGCATTTGAATCTGAAATGTAGTATATCCGTAGAACAAGTAACTTACCCAGTATCATGGATCATACGGGCAATCAAGCCAGTCCAACCGCATTGATGCGTTGCTCCCAACCCACGGCCCGTATCGCCATCGAAGAACTCATGGAACCACATGTGATCTTTCCAGTAAGGGTCGAAGTCTAGAGTATCATTTCCGGCATTGATACTCCGACGTCCATCATCGCCACGGGCGAACAAATGTTGTAACCGGTGCTGAATCTCTTCTGAGACGTGCCCAAGGTGCATATACTCTCCGGATCCAGTAGGGCATTCCACCTGGAAGTTAGGTCCGTAGAAGAGATAGAACCGTTGCAGAGATTCCACCAGAAGAAAATTGACACACAACCAAATAGGTCCTCTCCAATTGCTATTTCCACCGAACAATCCGCTGTCCGAGTCCCCTGGCACATACCCCACTGTAAACTTTTGGCCGTTGACATCCATGGAGTACGGGTGCTCCTTGTGGTATCTTGAAAGTGACCGAATTCCATGATCGCTGAAGAATTCATCTTCGTCAAGCATGCGCTTTAAAATCTTCTCTAGCCGGTCCTTACTAACCATTGAAAGGAGGATACGGTTTCCCTTACCCCTTTTCCGAATGCTCGCCATGTTTCTCTCGGCCAAATCACATCTGTTCTCCATAAACCAATCTACACGCTTCTTGAAAGAAGGTAGTTTATTGATGAGTTCCGGCTCCAAGGTCAACGTGGCGTAGAGCGGAATCAGTCCTACAAGTGAGCGGACAGGTAATTGTTGAATCCACGGTCCACCCCAAGAGATGGCATCGTAGTAGAAACCATCTTCATCATTCCAGAGGGACTTTTCGTCCTTATCGCCGGATTTGAAGGTCATGGCATCGCTGATGAAGATGAAGTGCTCGAAGAATTTAGAGGCGATATCCTCGTAAATTCGTCGATGTTTAGCTAACTCGAGGGCAATATTCAGCATGGATAGACAATAAAATGCCATCCATCCCGTACTGTCAGCTTGTTCGAGGACACCTCCAGTTGGAAGAGGTTCGGAGCGATTAAAGAGACCAATATTGTCTAGACCGAGGAAACCTCCCTCGAAGACATTCTTGCCATCTTTATCCTTTCGGTTAACCCACCACGTGAAGTTCAATAGCAACTTCTGGAAGACTCTTTCTAGGAAATCCAAGTCTTGTCTCCCATACATCTTGCGCTCAATCTTGAACACGCGGAAAGTGGCCCAGGCATGAACGGGTGGATTTACATCACCAAAGTTCCATTCGTACCTATCTTCTGGTCAGCCATATTTCTCCATATATGTCCCAATAAAATTACATACGCAGGCAGCTGGCCATTTGGATGGCAGTACCATTCTCTGGTGAATAGATCAATTTGCTTCTTCGCAAAGTCCGGATCAATCATGGCAAGTGGGATGCAGTGGAATGCGGAATCCCAGGCCGCAAAGAAGGGATATTCCCATGAATCTGGCATGGACAGAACATCATCAATATACAAGTGTTTCCACTGAGCATTTCTGATGGACTTCCTCTCGGGTGGAGGCGGCGGTTGAGATGGATCACCATTCGCCCATTGATCCCAGATAAACTGGTAGTATTGCTTGCACCACATCATCCCCGAAAAGGCCTGGCGTTGAATGTTACGAAGATCTTCAGACATTGGTAGGGGGCTAATTCTGTAGTAGAATTCATCTGCCTCCTCTCTCCTTTTTTCGATGATATCGTCGAAGACCTCTTCATCTAGATAGGTGTCGTCCTTCCTCGAAAAACGGAAACGAACGACTGTCATATAAACTTAGTGCTAGATTCTTTGCTTGCAGTTACGTCGATAACATACCAGCGCATTCTCCAGGAGCCACACCTCCCGATTCATTAAATTGAAACCATGCCGCACATTTCGTACCCGTCTTGGCCGGGTTCACAGCTGCTTTCTTACCATCGACGATATAGTCGTGGAAAGCGTCTTTGACGTACGGGACCTTGTTCTCTCCATCATATAGGAGTTCGTAGTTAGTGTCATTGTCAGTAAAAATAAGCTCCGGCTCCACGTCTTCGCCGCTAACTCCGACGCCCGGGGAAGGTGACAGTAACACGTATCGGTCGCCAAGTATATGATGCTTTGACTTGGCCATGTTCTCAGTATACTCCGAGATGGAAGGTTTCTTGTCCGCTGGCTCCCTTCCCCAGGCCCAAGTGTTTCGAAACCAGACATGGGGGATGATGTGAAGAGGCGCTGGATCCGGGCCTCGATTCCATGCTGTAACACGGAAGAGGATCTCCTCGGGGTCATCTGCCTCCTTAGCGGTCTCGATTATAATGTCCCAGTATCTATTTTCGTTAAATATACCGGTATCAATGATCTGATACTCTGGTTCTTCTTTCGATCTTTTGGCGTTCGTCTTCAGGAGATCTTCGTAAGGGAATGCTTTCTGCGGATATTTGTAGAGGTACTTCATGTAGGAATGCTATACCGTCGTGAGCAAAAACGCGAATAGAAGGGGCTATATCGTTTCTTACTGTCTAGGGTCATTTGTCAGCAACAGGTCCGATATGTATGGTGTATAAGCTTACTGGGGTATTATCAAGGTGAAAGTGAGCTTCCTTGATACTTTCGCCATGGTTACCCTGAGGGTTCGCAAGACCAAAGAGTCGTTCCTTGAGAAAGGGACTGGTAGTTGTCAGTCAAAAGCGTCTTCAATACAAGGAACTTAGCACGGACTCCTGCTCGTTCCAGAAAGCAAAAGCAATATTCTGCCGACCATGTGTATCTGACACTCCAGCGATGCCATCTTCACCCCAGCGAAAAGCTCGAGATCGTGCGTGGTCGTGTGTGAAATCTATACGTAGCTACGAATTAGCGCACATGCTATAGATACGAAGCACGAGAGGAACACTTACGGCTCCAAGCGTCGCCGTCTGGGCTGTAATCCTCTCTCACTACGCGTTACTGGTCAGTTGGGCCGTTTGAGAGGAAGCTCTCTAGCTGTTCTTGCCTGTAGCCCATTGCCGCTCGGCCACATAAGGACCCCATTTCTTCCAGTACTTTTCGCGGTTGCTGTCTTGTCTGAGACGTTTCTCTTCCTCAGTGAGGTACTCGTAGTTGTCGACTACAACCATTTTGAAGGTCACTTAGCACAAGCTCATCAATAGGAAGCAAGATAAGGCACGACCACAAATTGGAGTATAGCAAAAGCGACTTAGGTTCTCGGCAGCACACGAGGCGAGGCACTTGCGCAAAGGTCAATGAAGAGAGGAAGCAAGAAAAAATGTTGAACTATAGATTAAATTCAGGTACACGAGCAAAGCTTGACCGCGACTATCTGATTCAGGTAAGCCGAAAGGATAACGGCTGTGTGGGATGAAGCAAGCTAGCCGGAATCTAGCTACGGCGATATGGATATGAAGACGTTGTTGCGTCAGGCTAGAGCTAAGGCCGTTACGGGAGAAGAGAGCTAACAATGAGGGGAATAAAAAAAGCATGTGTGGGGAGCTATGACATCATTAGGTAGGTATACATGGGACAAGCCATGCAACTACTACCCTATCCATCCCGTGTTACCATATATCAATGCCTTAGTATCATAAGCCAACATCGCAAGACCCATTAGACCGGTCGAGACCATAACCATGAAATCGACACCAAACAAAGTTCCCTTCTACCAAGGCTAATCCCATCAATATATCTTATCAACCCTTGTCGATTGGTTGGTCACATAATGGGAAAGCTGAAAATCGTCAAACTCATGGGTACCCAAACCATCCATCGACATATGCCAATTAGGACAAGGCTGCCCTCAAATCAATCACATTCGACGATAAGAGACAAAACCTAGGTCAATACTGTCTTTCCCTTTGATAAGCCTGGTCCTATAGCGTCTATCATCATATTAAATCCACCAACGAAAAAAAAAATAGGAACGAACGCCATCATTATGATTTCGCAAACCAAGGGAATTTCTTCTTCCCAGGATCCACCGAGCCACCACTAGGGGATTCTACCTGAACGCTGCGTTGGTAAATATCCTAGGATTTCAAGTTAGCATCAAAGTACGCTCTTCAACTACGAGATAAAATGTTATCTTACCTCCTCGTCCGTAGGCATTAAGCAGTCCAAGATAAGTTCCCTTGCTGTATCGTGTTTGGACAAGTTCGGATAAGGATTACCCTGACTCTTCATGATGGGCAACAGAATCTCTCCTAAAATCTCGAATTTCTTCCAGTTAATTCGGTCGCCTTGGGGTCCCACTAATGTCATGCTTCCCTCCTCGGCCGAGACGAGATCCTTACGGTGTAAAGGAATGAAAGGGATACGCGGCAATGGTGAGTTTTCCCAGGCTAGTCGGTAGGCGAAGTGACTTTTCTGGTGCCCCATTAGGAGTAATAGCCTTGCGAACCGTTTTTGTACATCAGTCGGCACAAGTGCTCGAGTCTGGGAAAGACGGTAAATGGCTGTTCCGTTTATGCCAGCAATCACAGCCGCGAGACCGTTATAGTTGTTAAGTTGCCTCAGCTTTATCGCAATATTCATGAATTTTTCTAGCATCTGCGCCCGATGCTTAGCCTTGTCTCGCATAAGAATCATATTCGAAACCCAGACTGCGATGTGGTTGAAATGGGCAATCATGCGGTTGACGTTCTTCATGGCTGGGCACTTCTCCTTCTGCTCGGCAGAGAGGCTGACATGCCTAACTAAGTCACGTATCCGAATTGAAGAGAACATGACCCAGTCGATACGCGTCATCTCGTCTGCAATGTCTTCATTTTGCGTGTCCATGAATATATGATATCGAAATTTAGTTAATGGCAATGTGTATGTAGGCACCATCGTTGCCGCCTCTCGTTCGTAGTCTTCGTACGAATGGAATTGGAATGAGTGTATTTTCCCAGCAGCTCCGGAATCCGTTTGAAGAGAGGAACTAGCCGAGGGACGTCTTTCGATCGGTTCCGAATCTACGCCTAAAGAGCTCATGCTTTCCGATAAGTCAGCATAGCGCTTCGTAGCCTCTTTCGCGCTGTTTGTGGCAGAATCGCTCTCCTCGATCGGTCCGTCCTCAGAACTGTCGGATTTCTCCCAGCCCGTATCGTCAGCCTCGAGTACAGCATACTCTAGAACCTTACGCATTTGGTATGCAGCTGCAGAGAATATTGGCTCGGTAGATAGGTGTCTTATGAAGTCCTCCAGCTTTCTTTTCGTTCCTGGCCGTGCAAAATCTCCCGGATAGGTCGCAACCCACTTAGCAATCACCTCGATAATTCGAAGTTGGGCGGCCGTCTTTGTAAGAAAATGCATAGACTTGTCTTCCTTTACACGGTCCAGCCGTGACAAGAGGGCCGAAAAGAGTTGCCCGGGCGTTGAAAATTTGCGGTATAGACACAAGAAGATATCCAAGAAATTATTGTCTGCTCTGGACATTTTCGGACCAACAAGCCGGTCAACTAACTCATCAAAAGTGACGCCAAGTCTCCTCGCCGGTCGCTCGAATACGGATTCATCGCTCCGTTGTAGTAAAGGTATATCATCGGAATATCTCATAGAGTCGGCGTCTGAGTCCTCGACATCAAGGAACGCGGCAGGATTTTGCGAACGATCTAGCCTGATTCCCGGAGTACGGAGCATGCTAGACACGGTTTGGCCCGATTCGTCTTCCGTACTGTCTGGAAACTGGCCGGTCACATGGCTTCCCGTATAATCAACTCGAGGCGATCTCGAAGAGCGGTAATCTGTTGCCGCCTGAGTTGGGAAGCCTCGAAGTAATGACATATCCGAGCTAGCGCGGCTATGTCTGCTATGTTGGCTAAGCGGTCGAGGTGTTGTGGATTCTAGTTGAGCATCTAGGTGCGCAGCCGAAGCTGCTCTACGCCTTGGCCCCATCCCCTCCGTACCCTCCGGATCTACAGTCTATTGTCAGCGAGAATGGTCGTGGAAGGAGTTGAACCCCCGTTCATATACTGGATTATTCCTCCTAGGCTTGATTCACTTATGGTATCTTCAACTAAAACTCACCTTGGCTTCTCATTACTAGCGCCTTAAGGAGCGTGGATAAGGCTATCCTTGCACTATCTGGTTTGTTGGCCGACGTCTTGAAGGTGGCTAGGCATGATTGACACGCTGCAGAAACCGCTTCTGTGTCAATGTGCCTCAGGTTCTCCGGGTTATCGCACTTCGTTGCAACGAGAACCGCTGGTAATGACGAATTCACGAGTGCGTCTGTCCAAGTTAGTCTTGGCTCATCCTACAAGATGCCTTTATAATATTCGAGGCCGATAGTAGCGTATATGATTACTTACTCAAGGTTTGAGGTAGCTCTATGATGCTCTCTCTATTCATCACATCGTATAAAAGTAAGACACCATTCACACTAGGTAGGATAGCGCCGCCCATCTGTTTTGGCCATTTGATCTGGCGATCGGGATCCACGTCGAAATACTCGAGATCCAACTCAAACAAGGTAACGGCGTAAGGTACATTATCGATGTTGATACGTGCTGTCGTGGGGTTGGGGCCTGGGACACGCGGTAGGGACATCGCCTTCTGTATGAAGTGGGACTTGCCGACTCCATTGGCCCCTATGACACAGATATTGATGCTCTCCATTATGTCAATGACTTGCGACTAGTTCGGGACTATGTCCTCAAAAAATACAAGTAGCACGACCTTGATATCGAACAAGAAATAGGTAAGCACACTCAAGCAACAGGCTCATATGTACCTAATAGTTCATATGTTAAGGCCACTGAAGAGTGCTTCACCGGAGAGCTCTCATGACTATAGGTATATCTCGTCGTTTTAGATGATCGTTTTATTTCGTCTATGATATCTTTGAGAAACGAGGTTCGAAAAGGCGCTCGATAATAAGGGATCTGAAGTACAACCCCAAGGGATCGGAATCAAGGGATATACGTTCGGCGCGAACGGTGAGCGTTCGAGATAGGGGTTTATGATCGGAGATGTCGCTCTCGGCGAGGACAAAGGTATTAAGGTTATAGAGAAGCTAGGAACCGTCTTCTATGGATCGCTTATGCAACTAGGTCGGCTTGGGTGGATTGTGTTGCCCTCGATCCATCCGTATCTATAAGGAGGTTTAACGTCCGTTCTAATGAAGATCGTGGCGACTTGTCGTGCAATGTAACACACCCGCTACGGTTTAAGTAACCCAATAGCCCGTGTGACAATATCGTGGATACTTGAGGGGAAAGTTGGACAAGCGACGAAGCAACGTACGCGAGACGGCTTCGCTGATTTGATCGCGGTGGAAGGATATCGGTCAAGCGAAGAGCTGTGTAATGTTGCGTCACCTAAGTTAGAACGCGGATATTAATTGACGAGGCACGGCGCAACCATGGGGCCGAATCCGTACGAATACGGCTGCGTCTCGTGTGTCGCTCGTGAAGTTGAAGCTTTAAGTGTAGAAGCTCGAGATGGAAAAAAAAATATCTGTTTGCTAAACCTCGGCCGGCCGCTGTTTTGATAGATTGATAAGATATAGGATAAGAAATATGTAGGATAAAAAATAGTCAGACGCGAAAGAAATAATGTTTAGAGATGATGATTGATGCCAAGTGGAGGTTCTCACAACATAAAGACCAACAACACTTGGCTCGCTCGTCTTCAAATGCGACGTCGAGGGGTCGAGTTGAGAATTCAATTATCCGGTTGCGGGAGGGACCTAATTGATACCCCCTCAGCTGAAGCACTCACTACCTACTGTACACATGCAGTACATAGAGAGGACCCTGTCATATGTATATCCCCATGTTCTCCCCAGTGAACTTGGCGGGTTTCTGGTTGCACAAATGAAGGATGCTTGTAATTGTATATATGGATATATGAATACATGTTCGGTGTATCAGGCCACTATTGGGGGCTGCCAAGGGATCTATAAGTGGTGGATTCTACTGATTTTTAGTACATGCGTCTTCTGAATTAGAGCCCTGATTGAGCGTACCTTGAGGTACCTGCATATCTAACAGGACTCCATGATTCCTTCCCCGGCTTGTGACAAGACCTAAGAACTTGCCTCTACCCCTGCATTTCGACCTGAGCGATCGCAGTCTTAGTTGCTTAGGTTCAAAAAACCACGTGGATATTGGGCTGTCATCGCCTTATTAATTGCCTAGGTACGTATTAAGATATAAAGAGGAAGGTTAGCAACATCCCACCTAGGCTTGCAATTCGCTCAAACCCCGATATTTATTTAAGCTTCATATCTTGTAACTGCACAACTGTTCCGTTGTGGAGTGAAAACTTACCAGTGCAAACGACCCGGCGGCTACTCGATACCAAGACACGACCGGTTTGCTTCTGAATCGTCCTGTCTACGGCTCGAGACCAATCATATAGCTTAAAGCTGTGCCAAAATATGTAGTCTTTCATCCATGGATCCTTTCAAGAAGGCTCCTCAAACGCACGTGGGTTGATTAACCAATGGACGTTGCCCTTAGTGTGTACCAACGATTCTGACTTGCTTCCACCCACGTCAACGCCAACGAACGCATCCCTTTTAGGGAGTTATGAGCTAATGTACAGGGGGAGGCTCGGGACCACGATGATAAATCGCGCCATCCAGCGGCTGGGATCAACCCATCGAGAAGAGATGGTTTGGTGTTCCCTGCAGCTCTTGGCTTCTGATTTAGTATTTTATGGGATATAAAGTTCAAGAGCCATGTCTGACAGTAACACAAATGAGGGGAGGAATTGTATAACGTGCCTTCAGAAGGTATCAACAAGAAGTTCGTATCTAAGGCTATGTAGTTTCGAGTGATACCGCACCTACATAATATCTAGTTACTGATGGCCCAACCAAGACGATTGTGAATGTCTTCGATGAAAGTTACGGAAGCGGCCCAATCAGATCCCCCTCCTGGCTACATAGTTATATAGATCGGCTACAGTCGTACGAAAGGTGACGAGGATGTGAACGAAACTTAGGTATAGATTGGACACGAAGTTCTATTTTTAATAAACCGAGACCACAGCTGCATTGAAAGTCATATTCAAATGCTTCAGCCAGGAGAGTATTCTCGTCTCCGGCAGTTCCTTACCGCCTCATAACATTTATCAACTCCCCCGGCTGCTTCAGAAAAAGCTGTTCATTACGAACATAACTGCAATAAGTTCATGGCAACGTATCGTCGTCGTGCCAAGGTAACACGGCATGTTGTTACAGAAGACGTTGCCGTACTGCATGCAAGCTACCGAAGAGCCTGGTCTCCGTTTGCTGGGCTTATCCTTGAGATAAGAACAATTTCCTGCTCGCATTTCGAGTTTCCTCCATGATATGAAGCCGGCATTTGCGATTCGAACATTAGTAGTAAGTACCAGAGGTGACGTTTTCTTGATCTTTGCCCTCACTTTAGACGAAGATAAAATACGAGGTGTAGGCCCCAAACCATATGCGTTAATTGATTGGCTGCCTACCACTAAATCCGTTTTATTCGAGGTTCGTAATGACATCCAAGTCATTCAACTTGAACAAGTTCGAGGCCCCGAGACGAGTTCTTCATTGGTTCAACTTAATAAAGAGACAAAGTCATTGTCGTTTACTATCAGGCCAGACGGCGTAGGGGCTCAGCCTTGTGGTAAGGGGCCATTATCCTCCACAGAAAGTCCCCTTCACGTTAATTTCCCATCGCTTCCTCCATCACAATGCTCAGCTATGGGAATTCTAGTTCCTAGTTGCTAACAAGATGCCACCCCGCGAGTAATCCATGCTCATCAAGACCTTTCGCGCGTCCTTCCTCATCTATCCGCTAAGGAATACTTGTCCAGTGGAGGCTACATCCGGACGGTATGAGCTAGAAGCCAGGAACCACCAGGATAGGAGAGTATGAGCGAGACTAATATTTGGGATAGCCGCGATCTATGTATCTGAGACGGGCTCGGAATGATACCGACGAACTTGGGAATAGTTGGTCAGAGGAAGGACTTTTTGATTAATATGTATTACCGGTACGAAAGCCTCATGAACTCTTAAAAACGACAAGATTCAGTTTCGCTAAGATGTTTCTTCTCGTAGAGATGCTCGTGACGTAGAACCTATGCGTAAATCACAGCCGGTAGCACATCTAGGTAGCCATCGTATTGCTGTTTAGTGTATCTCGAGTAAAACATTCAAGTATTCTCCTCAAACAAATATGATTTCTCGTGATCGTCTGCACCGACTCGTTGAATAAATTCAGTAGCCACATGGTGGATTTGGAGTCGAATCTTATTCTAGATATTGTTTATTATAATCAACGCTTGCTTGCCTAGACAAAGTTAAAGCTATAAGGCTGAACTACCTTATATGTAATAGTGTCGAGGTTTGCTCATATAGTTTCGGATGCCGCAGCCAAGGAATCAGTGAAGAGAACTAGAACTAGAACTAGATTGTGTTGAAACTCGGTCCTTTTCTCAGGCACACATGTCAAATAGTCAGTTAATGCTAGGGCTAATAGGCTTACCCCTTTTCCTAAACTATAGTGAACAAAAAATGCTTTATACACGAATAGATTTGGCCTGAACCGACACCTTTTGAAACAAATTCCCGGCCGAGAAGTTTTTATACTTGGGCAGGTAGGGTGCAGGTGTTTAGCTATTGCTTGACAGGCCGAGAAGTGCGGATAGCTGCAGTGGGCAAAAGACAAAGGCCACCTACGGTCTGATATCCGCTCCTGCATCTGATATCTGATGTGCGCACAGTCATACCGTTTGTTAATCACAACTTAGTCTGTAGCACAGATCTCCTAACTTGTCATATGGGCATTTTAACCCCGCGACTTCCTTCTGTTCTGCAGAAACAACAGTGTGAGTGTGGCTCTTGCACACCAAACAGGTACATCTCGCACTTCGTTGTTGCCTTCACCCACGCAACTCAGCAACGCTTTGGTCTCCCAGGAGAGTCGCGACTACCTCTACGCGTTTCGCGTTTCTGCCCAAGAAATAACGTATTTATTTCGGCTCGAATTCGACACAATGGAGCATTCACCAAACCACACCAGCTCGTCCGACGACGAAGACGAAACAATGCCTCGTCAACACCAATCAAAAGGGCGCCAGCCCCGACGCATCGTTGAACTCGATCTGAGTGCAGTCATTAACAATGACCAGAAGGCTCAACTTCAACGACTTATCACCACCATCCTCGATGAACAGCAGAAGCAATTGCGCGACAACTTCGAGAACCTAACTCCTGACCAAGTCCAGCCTGGCCAAGGAATCAATCCTCCCAAGGCGATCTGCATGTCCATCCCTAACCCTCGCAGTGAGAAGTATCGGAACATGTTCAGTAACTCGGACTCGATCCAGACTACTGCCTCTACCTCCACCGCGGCCCCTGACACCAAGAAGGAGAATGTCAAGCCCACCCAGGAGGCCGAAGCGACCACGGTAGCACCGCTACCTGTATGGCGAGCCCCTAAGTCACCGGAGGATCTTCAGGAGATGTTCAAGAAGACGGATGTTGATGTATTGTTGTCGAGCGTTTCGGAGCTGAAGCGAGATGCTATCGCACACTTCTCCAAGTGGCGCGCGAATGTGCTGAAGCGTATCGGGGATATTACCATCAAGAATGGCGGAACTACTGGCAATGTTGGTGGCCAGCAACCGTCCATCTCGGGCCCCTCAGGTAGTGCCACACTGCCGGGCCCCGCCAGAGGCGGTAAAGCAGGACTACCGAGTGGTAAGTTCTTCCTCTGGTGACCTGTCCGGGAGTAAACAGCAAGTCTAGTGTTGTACTTACTACTGTTGTCCCTTTAACTTACCCCCCTATCTCCCACGTTTGGATCTTACTGATTTGATATCTCAGGAGGTAACACCTGTGCCGAGAAATTCAACGCCACTCTTATCCGAGCCAACCCTCCTATCTTTACGCCTCTTAAAGACTGCCCCAAGGAGAAGCGCGCTCTGATCATGCATTCTATGCTACTGATCTTACTTGGTCTGGACCAGTATTGCCTGTACTCGAGAATATTACTCGTGAAGCTTGCTTCTTCGTTGAATGTCCCGATGTGGGTTCTATCGCAAGACGAACTCCGAGTCGCTCAAGCTCTTTCCAAGATCATCATGGGTATTCCTCCCGACGAGATCGCCCAAAAGCGAGCGGAGGAGGCCAAGTCTTCCCGACGTTGGAAACCAGGAATGGCCAACGCAGCACAGGGCGGAACCCCTACCGCGCTTGCGGCCCCCCTCGTCGAAGCTGGAATCGGTACCGTATTTGGAGGCCTTGGAATGGGTCAGGCTGCAACGGCTGGACTACTAGGACCGTTGAACGACAGCGCTGTCGTCGTTGGTACCTTGTTCGGTCTGTATGGCGCCCGGCAAGGCAGCAAAACGATTGAAGCGCACGGTAGAGAAATCCAGGACTTCGCTCTGATACCTCTACACGGAACCAAGCACGTTAACAACGTCGAGCTTACGGACCCCAAGGATGTGCCCACCGAGGACCGCAGAATGCGAGTCACAGTCGCTGTAACCGGCTTGCTTACTGAACAGGACGACTTCCTTCATTCTTGGAAGGTCATAGGCCAACAGAACGAAGCGTATGTCATGCGATGGGAGTTGGATGCCTTGACCAAGGTCGGTGCGGCGCTCGAGACGGTTC
Organism: Hypoxylon sp. CO27-5; assembly: GCA_002120305.1. NCBI lineage: Eukaryota > Fungi > Ascomycota > Sordariomycetes > Xylariales > Hypoxylaceae > Hypoxylon > Hypoxylon sp. CO27-5. Next base: position 35,213 of record KZ112605.1, on the reverse strand, counting down.
TGAAGAGTATAGCCTGGTACGAGGCGAAGAAGGAGATTACTTCGGAGACTGGTAAGGAATCCTCTCTCGACCTAGTCGAGTATAAGCTAATATATATTTCTAGTCTTTGACCGACTTCAACGCTCTTACTGGCCGGTTGATCTCGTTAAGATTAGTAAGGTCATCGAGAACAACTGGACTATTGGAATGGTTCGAGCAGAAAAGGCTGGTGGAGTCCTAGCTGACGTTATCATCAACCGGCTTATGGGAGAGCGACCTGTCACCCTGATAGGTTACAGCCTTGGAGCTCGTATCATCTATGCCTGCCTGATGGCTCTATCTGAGAAGCGAGCCTTTGGTCTAGTAGAGAACGTCATCATCATGGGCGCACCTTGCCCCAGCGAGGTTCGCGTTTGGGCCGCGATGAGAAGTGTCGTCGTTGGCAGACTGGTCAACGTCTATTCTAAGAACGACTATCTTCTAGGCTTCCTGTATCGCAGCAGCAGCTGGCAATACGGCATCGCCGGTCTGCAGAAGGTCCAAGGCGTACCCAACATTGAGAACGTCGAGGTTAGTGAGGTTATGAGCAACCATTTGCGATACCGTCACCTCGTAGGTGGCATCCTGAAGCAGGTCGGTTGGGAAGACATCGACTATGCCCAAGTTGCCAAGGAGCAGGAGCGGTTAGCGGCAGAGAACAAGGCGGAGAAGGATCTTCAAGAGGGCCGCGACCTGAAGAACCACGTATCGCCTGTAGAAAATACCCAGAAAAAGAAACTAGTGGAGGAGAAGAATGGCCGGAAGATGACGCAGAAGATGCGTGGTATGAAGCTGGATAGCAAGTAGGGACGACGTCCCGCGAAACGCCGCCCCCGACCTCGAGATTGGTGATTATGATGAGGCTTACTTGGCATTCCTAGTTGCAGCAGTTGGTATTGACTAAGGAGATGTTATCCCTAGGGTCGGTCCCATTGCTTAGGTAGCCAAGGGCGAGACGCGTTTGCAGGTTATGGAAGGGTGGTACTGTATAATGAAAAAAATTATAAGCAAAAGTTCCTGGTATAGGGAGGTCGACGGGGTGAGATGAACCTCGTCATGACTTAGGGTAGGTAGGACAGCATTCACGCATACTGGCAGGTTAGGCAGGTTCTACTTACGCAATGCTCAATGGATTAATGTTGCAATGCTTTATTAACTCTTCTTTGTCCCCCCTGCTTGACTTGTGCTTCTCCCCGCCGGACCAGTCGATCCAGCCCTGACAACGAAATATCGGCCTGCTGTCTCGCTGGCATTACCGAGTACATCCCATCCTTCTACCTCCGGATCACCCCTAACTTCCCCCTCTTTCTGTCCCGAGATTCCTCCTATTCCTCCTCGCCGCCGCCGTGGCCGCCGTGCATGCCCTACTATGTCCTCGTTCGCAAGTGCTTCCTTCAGCTGCTCTAACCCAATAGTCTGCTCGCGCAGCCCCTGCGCCGTCTCGTCGCGGATAGCACGTAAAGGCTCCACGCCCGTAGTATCAACCTCGCGGATCGCGCGTACGAAGTGGAGTTGCGACTCGAGCGTCCGTAGCATCCGTGATTCCTCCTCGGCTGAACTAGGAGGCGGGAGAGCGGAGAGCCGTAAAAGGTGGTGGAGGGTTTTAGGGGTTATCTTTGTGTCGTCGCTCGACTCGATGGATGGGAGGAGAGAGCGTACGGACCAGCTCGGTTTTGAGAGGATTTCTGCTATGGGCTTGATGTCTGAGGTTGAGCTTTTGGGAGTGGTGCTGGATATTGAACGGGTTTGATGTACTCGAAGGGCTCGGAGGGATTGCCGGAGTGCCGTGCGGCAGTGAGAGCATATAGTTGAGTTCATTGTTGCTTGACTACCTATGTATGTTTAGATATCATAGATCGAAAATCGCTTGCAACTGAGGACTATTCAAGACATGAAATCTGTTCAATTCATTGATTAAAACGTGCATTCTATTAAGAGGGAAGACCCCTGCTGGAGATGATGTCCTTGAGGCTGAACAGACTAACTCGGCAAGTTGTATTCGAGATGAACACTAGTCAAGTAGAATACCAGTGATTAATATGGAATCTATATCATGATTCAGATTTACAGGCAAGTTTGACCAGAATTGACTTAAATCTACTCCCGATGAAAGAGACGCACACATTGAAGGAGTTGTGGCTTGTTCCATCTGATTTATAGAGTAAAGAGGTACTTGACATGGTACATTGAGACACGTTGCAGGGGTGCCTCTCAGACATGAGACGCCCCGATGTCATAGCTCGAGACTTACCTAACGTCAGGTAGCTGCGTCGCAACATCAGACTATACTTACCCTAACATTCTTATTCCTTTGTCAACTACATTAGTGTGAACAGCCAAATTATTTAATCCACGACTATTACACTTCTTCTTTCTAATATACTAATTCAACCACACCACATCACCATGGCTGGAGATCCTCGCGCGTTACTGCAGAAGGTCGGTCAATCTGCCCCGCCATCCTCCCCCACGTCTACTCACACATCCGCTGACATGGATGGCAAATACAGGCAGACAAGGCGCTCGCCAGCGCATCGGGCGGTTTCAGCTTCTTCGGTGGCCGAGAAGAAAAATACCAGAATGCGGCCGACCTGTATATCGAAGCGGCGAATTCCTTCAGGATCCAGAAGATGAATCGGGAGGCTGGCCAGGCTTTCGAAAAGGCGGCTGCAGTGCAATCTAAGCAACTAAACGAGCCGGATGATGCCGCGAACACCTTGGTCGATGCCTTCAAGGTGTACCGGAAAGAGAATCCCGAAGATGCCGTGCGATGTCTAGATGTTGCTATTAGCCAGTACTGCAAGAAGGGAAACTTCAGGAGGGCAGCGCAGCATAAGGAGAGCATGGGCGAAATCTTCGAGAACGAGATAGGCGACACGAAGCGCGCGCTGGAATGCTACGAGGTTGCTGCCGGATGGTACGAAGGAGACAATGCTGCAGCGTAAGGAACCTCAAACGCACTGAAATGAACCGATGTTCAGAAGCTAATATGCACATGTAGCCTAGCGAACAAGCTCTGGCTTAAGGTAGCAGACATTGCAGCGATCGAGGGTGACTATTACAAGGCGATCGAGCAATACGAGAAGGTCGCAGGCGCCTCTATTAACAACAACCTGATGCGCTATTCGGTCAAGGATTACTTCCTCAAAGCGGGCATCTGCCACTTAGCGACGGGCGATATGGTCGCCGCAAATCGCGCGCTTGAGAAGTATCGGGATCTCGACCCAACATTCCCTAGCACCCGAGAGTACCAGCTGTTAACAGACTTGGTAGCCGCCATCGAGGCAGGCAACCAGGACCAATTTACGGACAAGCTGTTCCAATACGACCAGATGAGCAAACTTGACAAGTGGAAGACTACGATTCTTGTACGGGTTAAGAACAACATCGAGGAAGCCGGAGAGGACTTCTCTTGAGGGAAATCCGAGCGTTGAGGATAGGGAGAGGGAGGCTTCATGAACACCTATGTGTAGCCAAACTTGATATTTGGCTGTATGGATTGAGTCAGATACAACATAACCTTGCAAATCGCAAGATGGAGTTATCCTTGCGGTGTTTTGGTTTAGTTTTAGAAATATTTGTCTGTAGCAGACCAACTGCTATCGTCAAGAGGCTGAAGGTTACGGACCTCATGACTTGCATTAGATAGCATTAAGGTCATCTTCCACATTATCTGTCACTGTATAGTCTCATTAGTAAGAACGGCGTTACCTTATTCCAATTACAGGTTATTTCAAGCTGGAATATATTGTATGCCGTCCGTATCCACATGCAGGTATTGTCGAAACAGAACCCATGTAGGTCTGTCGTAGGTACGTACCCATCTTAGCGTAAGGTCGACCTGCCAAGCCACACCAACATTGAATGGTGGGGTTGGACTTTTGACGATTAGCGATAACACTGATAAGCATCCGATAACCAAAAATTTCCAAAATTCATCCCAGGTACAAGTCCAAAAACTTTCCTCAATTCAAGCAATTGCGAATTGCGATATTCAGAATGGCGACTCTGGAGGAGAAGCTGGATAAAATCCGGTCGCCTAATCTCCAAAGTCAGCAGCAGGTTAGTTGATGCCGTACCTTTGAATACTAGTCCTGGATCGCTGACCTTGAACTTCCTTGCTTAGACTGGAGTGATTCTAAAAGCGGTTGAGGAAACGCTTAAGGAACAGAATACTCAACCAACGCCGACGGGATACTTCGCTGCATTATTGGCCTTGCTAAACCAATCCCTCGATAGTGGCAAGATTAATAAAGAATTAACGCCTTCGGTCGTCTATCTCCTCGACGTAGTTACACCATTTGCGCCGCAACCTCTCCTCCGATCCAAGTTCACCCAGATCCTCACACTTCTGGCTCCCGTCCTACTTCTAGACGACGCAGAAGCACCGCTACTTAAGCCTTCCATTGGGTGCCTTGAATCGCTACTTCTTGCACAGGATTCGGCAGCATGGAAACTCCCAACGAGCGAGATAAGTCCAAGAAGAGCTGTTGCAGGTCTTCTAAACCTTGCTATAGATCACAGACCGAAGGTACGAAAGCGCGCTCAAGATGCGCTCAAGAAAGTGCTCAAGAACCCTCCACCTAGTCCCTCCGTGGACCACCCGGCAGCAGACCTGTGTGCCGAGACCGCAATGAGGAGCTTGTCCGAGATAGCAAATAAGGCCGCACTGTCGAGGAAGCAGAAGAAATCGTCAGCAGAACACGACCCTGCTCTTATACATGCCTTGCAACTTGTAAAGACAATAGCATTGGCCACTGGGGGCTGGCCAAGCGCGAATATCGAGTCTTTATGTGAGCTTTTGCTGAGCATAGCTAAGAGTGGAAATGAGCATATGACGATGGCCGTTTTTGACATCTTCGAGATGATATTTGAGGGCATGGCAGACGAGGTTGCGTCTACCAAACTGCCCCGCCTCCTCGAGATTATTTCTGAATTACGCCCGTCGTCCAATGACACGCAATTGCTCCCCCCTTGGATTGCCATATTATCACGAGGCTACGATGTCTCCGCGCAAATGGAGCCCGAAGAGACGTTTCAAAAGCTCCCAGACCTGTTTGCCATGATTTCTGAGTTTATGGAGTCCTCTTCGCATAACATAAGAATCTCCGCATCAGAGTGCTTAATGTCATTTATGGCGAACTGTATACCTGATCAGGTTATCATCGAACCTTCAATCTACGATGAGAAGGTCCTTGAGAAGATAGGCAAAATTGCCGAGAATCTTCTTAGCGTAAAATACCAAGCAGCCTGGATGGAAACATTCCATGTTCTGGGTGCGATCTTTGATGCGCTTAGGTGGCGTGCTAACCCGATGATGCTGAATGTCGTTCGGACAGTAGGTGAACTCCGTGGGAATGATTCTTTCATGGGCAAAAAGGAAGCGGACGAAGTTCTTGGCAAAGCAATCCGAGCAATGGGTCCCGAAGCCGTTCTCAGCGTCCTCCCTCTAAATCTTGTCAAGCCAGTCAAAGGCCAACCTGGTAGAGCTTGGATGCTACCAATCCTCAGAGACTACACCACAAACACGAACCTTCAACACTTCAAGACCGAATTCATTCCCCTAAGTGAGGTCATGTTCCAAAAGGTTCTCGACAATGGGGATGCTGCAAAGACGATGGAGATCAAGATCTACGAAACGCTAGTCCACCAAACCTGGTCTATCTTGCCAGGCTACTGCGATCTACCCTTGGATTTAACAGTAGCTTTTGACCAAGCGTTTGCTGAAATGCTCGCCAATCTCTTGTATAGACAAGTCGATCTTAGACTTGATGTTTGCCGAGCCCTTAAAGCGCTTGTTGAGTCGAATCAAGCCGTGGCTTCACTCGAAGACGAAGACAATCTAATTCTTAGAAGTCGAGTTTCAAAGGAGGATGCTCAGAAAAACCTAGCCTTCCTTGGAGGTTTTGCAGGTAACCTCTTAGCAGTCCTCTTTAACGTCTACAGCCAGACACTTCCTCAGTCCAGAGGTCCTATACTTCAGACCATTAATGCTTATTTGAGCATTACTCCCGAGAAAGAACTTGTCGAGACATTTGACCGTGTCAGTACGATGTTAGCCTCGTCACTGACTGAAGCCAACGAAAAGGATAAAAAGGAAAAGAACCAAAAGTCAAAGGATCCGATGCCTTCTACAAGCCAGACGCTGATGGACTTGGTAATCACCATGTCCGTTTATCTTCCTCGTCAGAGCTTTGGAACCCTCTTCAACATCGCTGCGCTCATCATTGTCAAAGACGATGACCCTCAGCTCCAGAAGAAAGCGTACAAATTGATTCCGCGACTTGCCGACTCAGATAATGGCAAAGTAGCGCTTCAAGAACGAAACGCAGAACTCCAAAATTTGATACTGTCGAGTGCGGAAAAAGTTTCCGTTCCCGCTCGAAGAGAACGTCTAGCGGCCATTGCTGCGTTGGTACCATTCATCCCTGACACTGCTCTTCATTTTATTCCTTCGGTGCTATCTGAGGTAGTCATTTGCTGCAAGGAGCATAACGAAAGAGCCAGAACTTCAGCCTTTGAATTACTTGTTCTCATGGGTCAAAAGTTGGCGGATGCGAAGGGCAAACCAATCGACAACAGCAAAGTCCCTCATATGCCCAAAGACGCACCACCCGTGTCTGCAAGTATCGAGGAATACATCACTATGGTTAGTGCTGGACTTGCAGGGAGCACACCTCACATGATATCGGCCTCCATTACTGCACTTACTCGCATTCTCTACGAGTTCCGAGAGACCATTAACCAAGAAGTGCTGAGCGACCTTGTACAAACTATGGATCTTTTCCTAACATCCAACAATCGGGAAATTGTTAAGAGTGTTCTGGGATTCGTAAAAGTCTGTGTCATAAGTTTACCGACTGAGCTCATGCTTCCGCGACTACCAACAATGATTCCGAACTTAATGGTCTGGGCGCATGAGCACAAGGGTCATTTTAGAGCCAAGGTCAAGCACATCCTAGAACGGATGGTTCGTCGCTTTGGCTTTGACGCTGTTAACCGGAATTGCCCTGAAACAGACCGGAAGTTGTTGACCAATATCCGCAAGACCAAGGAGCGTAGTAAGAGAAGAAAGGAAGCGGCTAAGGAAGAAGGTGACGAGGACGGCAATCAGCAGAACGGCAAGCGACGAAGCCGATTCGAGAGTGAGTACGATGAGGCGCTATATAGCAGCGAAGAATCAGATGCCTCGGATGATTCGGACGCCGAGGTACTTGGAAGGTCGCGGAAGGCGCAGAAAGGCGGCTCTACCTACATCATGGAAGACGAGGACGAGCCTCTCGATCTCCTGGATCGAAAGGCGCTCGCTAGTATCTCTTCTACGAAACCTGGCAAACTACGCAAGGCTGGCAAGACCAAGGCTAAGACCGATCTTGATGGGAAACTGATATTAGGCGAAGATGACGGAGAAGACGATGCCATGGTTATCGACACGCCTAGCGGAAACGGAGAGGAGACCGGTGTGGGAGCTTACGTCGCGGCGCTCAAGAGCAAGGATGTTGGACGCAGAGGCCGGGGCGGACGACTCAAGTTCTCTAATAGGCGAGGGAAGGATGATGATGGCGACGAGGAGATGGATGTTGATGAGAAAGACGTCTCTACCATCAAATCCCAGATCAACAGGGGCGGCAGAGGCGGCGCTAACCCCCGAGGATTCCGTTCTGGGCGTGGCGGTGGTGGTGCTCGTGGGAGAAGCGGCAAGGGAGGTATTTCTGCCGGAAGACGGGGGCTCGGAGAGGGGAAACGACATGGCCCAGCCTTCTCAGGCAAAGTTGGGAAGCCAAAGTCTCCTAGGAGATGAGCAGGGAGATCCTCTTCGGATCGGGGATACTAAACTGACTATGATACCCGCTTTGCAGTATATCCTTGCTGCTCTATATGGCTGTGAATAGGTATTTCATGTTTACTGGTCTACTTCACGATCTAAGGCGTCGGTACGGATTATGAACCATTTCTTTTGAAGCAAAATGTGGTGAAGTGTCTGGTGTATTAAGAATGTGAAGTCAAAAACCAATTCGTAACCCTAGAACTCGACGATGGAGGGAATATGTACGAGAAACGACTGTAGTAAAGCGATAATAGTTCCAATGACACCCTGTTTCACGCTCCCAAACGCCATTCAACTTGATCTTGATCTTGATCTTTCACAACACTGCACAACGGGGGAATTTACAGTTGCCACATCCCATCTGCTCTACCGCGATCTGGCCAGTTTATCAGACCAACCCTCACCCTCACCCTCGTCCCTTTCTTCAGTTCGCTTGTTTTGTCTGTTTGTTCTTTCGCTTCATCTGAACTTGCTATAGATCACAGCGAAGATCAGAATCACCAGCACAGTGATAATAGCAATGGTAATCACCCGATTCGTAGCCATCCTGTCTCCCGTTAACATCCAAAGTTCTCGGCACACACGCACATACACACACCGCGACTTATACATCGACGGGGGTCAAGGGGGAGTCATTACCTACGAGCCATACCCCTCAGCGTCTTGACGCTACGATCCACGTAGCCCTCGCTCTCGTACAGCACCTGGCCCGTATGCGCGATCCTCTCCCTCTGCGCATGCAAATCCGCCAACGTGCCCGCGCCAATCGCCTCCGTCTCATTCGCCAGCGCCTGCGAGGACCGCAACCGCTGCGAGCTGCGCTCCAGCCGGTCCGTTCCCGAGAGTAGCTGCTGTCGCTGCTCTAGCTGCAGGTCGGTCGGCGTCGGGTTATCCGTGTATCGCGACCCGAAGAGCGCGGCGCGGTCGGAGGCTAGGGAGCGCAGTTTGCGCTTGTAGCTGTCGACGTCGGTTTCGAAGTTTCGGAAGCGTTGGTTGATCTTGGGGCGCGAGGAGGAGGGGATGTTTTGCTTTTCCAGACGCATTTGGCCGAGCTATTTTATGGTTAGCTGGGATGGATAATTCTGGGCGGGCATGGAGAGGAGTATGAGGAGGAGAGGGGGAAAGGGGTGGAAGGGGAAGAGGAAGAAGAGGAGATGAATACCAGCTCGTCGGCTTCCTCGAGAGCACGCTCGGCAGCGCTGATGGCGGCCTTGCGCGGCTCGCCGCTCAGCTCGGGGATCTGGTCTAGCTTCTGGGTTAGATCGGCTTGGACAAGTTTGAACTCGGCCTCGTAGCTGCTGAAGAGCTCAGAGCCGGCGTCGGTATCCAGCGGGTTGGCCATGATGATTGTTGGTATTGGTTTAACGTCTAGGCCTCGTTTCTTTGGCTAATTGGTCCCCTTCTCGGAACTCTCACAGAGAGTATGAGAATTCGATTAAACGAAGAATGCGTCGATGTCGTCGGATTATAGTAAGTATACGCCTGCTTACTAGACTTGGGTGGGTTCTTGGGTGATGTGGTTGGCTGACTACCTCAGAGATATCGAATCTAACTGAAGTTGCAAGGAGATCAGGTGTGTTGCGTAACAGGCACGGGTGTTCGGACAGTTTCCTGGATCCGTCAGTTCGGTCCAGGTCCAGATTCAATGTGGGTCTCTCCCGTTTTATACACTACGGTATTATTACTGACTGTACTATCTGATTAGGTTGGCCAGCCACCTATACCAGCCACATCAAGTGGGGCAAACACATCCATCTCCAGCGAAAATTATTTCAACGAATTTGAGCTGCATCTCTTTTTTTCCTCTTTTCTTCCTTTTCTCTCCATGAAAGTTGAAACCCCCGGAAGCAGATAATTAGGCTCTGCGTTCTATTCTTCACGGACGTAGAGTTGTATTAGCCGGGCAGACCAAAATTGGAGCTTCTAAGAATTGGATGTTAGGCGGATGGTCTTCGGACTGCCCGCCTCTGAATATTCGATCCCGTTGAGCCTCGACATTCCTTGACGAGTATTACTATGTTTGCCTTTCTTGCTTCGAGTTGTGCTTATTGTATTATATATTGTGGTCTCGAATTGCGAAGTCCGAATACCTTGTGAATATACTCAATTCTGTGATAATCTGAGTCCTACTAGCCGGTCATGAATATTCGTGGCTGTAATATTATATATAATACGGGAGTAGTGGATCCTTGCCAATCGATGTCGTAACCTGTTTCAACGCGTGACCTGTGCCATCTAAAGGTAATGAATTGAAACCTCAGCTCAAACATTGTCTTTGTAATACCTCATTTCAACGGCGTCCTACATCAGAGATTCAATATAGCTACCTTATTCAGCTAGCTAACATCGGCGTCATAAACATGTAAGTGCACCGAAATAGACCTACAATTGCCCGAGTTGTAAATATTCAGGTGCTAAGCGGCACGCGCGGTTGCCTTCTCTACATGTACCTACATACCTTCTACTAAGCACCTAAATGGTTACTTCATCAAGGCTTCCATTCCAATCACTCAAAATGGCATTCACAGCCACACATTTGCCGATCTACCTTGACTATTGAGCATAGGTAAATGTCGTGTGACCGTTTACGTCGCCAACTTACATAGCTAGCTCGCCGCCATCAACTCCGGATCTATCGCTTCCCCGCCAGCCATGTTTAAGTGTTAATGTCATCTACCGCATCCTTTCCATTTTACCGGCTTCTTTTTTCTTACTAGCTATAAGAAATCTGGTGCCTAGATTTCCACGCCCTTCCAATCTTCGCCTGCCTTTGTCGTATAAAAATCGATGACATCGTTCGCTAACTGGGTCCCCAGGAAGAAGGTAGCCATCGTTGGCAGTGGCTCAGCTGGAATTGGAGCTCTTTGGGCTTTGAATCGAACTCACCATGATGTTTACCTTTATGAGGCGGACGACCGCCTGGGTGGTCATACTAATACGGTGGAATGGAAGAAGGGCAAGTTCACCACTCTAGTAGACACCGGGTTTATCGTCCTCAACACGGCAACATATCGTTCGTCAGCCACAAATCCATGAGTATGCGACTTTACTGATTTCGTCTAGCAAACTTCATCAACTTCCTCAGAAATGTCAGGGTGAAAACTGTACCCACTCAAATGACCTTTGGCGTCTCTAGGGACCGCGGGAGGTTCGAATGGTCCGGGACAAATCTGGATTCTATATTCTGTCAAAGACGGAATCTCTTCTCCTTGAGAATGTGGAGGTTAATCTTCGATATCATCCGCTTCAATCAATTTGCTCTAGATTTGCTAAAAGAGGATGACGGTGACTCCTATTCTAGTTCAAATGGAGCTAGGCCCATGGAGACTATTGGCCAATATTTGGATAGGGAAGGTTACTCTGAGACATTCCGCAATGACTATCTGATACCCATGACTGCCGCTGTATGGAGTACGAGTCCCGATAAATGCACGTTGGAGTTTCCGGCTGTCACGCTAATTCGATTCATGTAAGTCCGGTTACTCAAGCCGATTGAAGTGAAAGTGAGATTGCTGATTTTCATCAAGGTGGAATCATCACCTCTTAAGCACTATTGCTACGCGACCGGATTGGCTTACTCTAGAAGGTGGTGCGAGATCATACATTGACGCGGTAATGACTGGGTTTCCGCCAAACCACTTATTCCTCAAAACCGCAGTGAAGTATCTCACCAACGACACAGACGGCCGCGTTAGACTGCACCTAGAAAATGGGAAGACGGAGGTATTCGATCATGTCATATTAGCTACTCACGGAGATCAGGCATACCAGATCATCAAGCCATCGGCCACTGAAGAGGAGAAGGCTATCATGTCTTCGTTTAAGACTTCGGAGAATACCTGCGTTCTCCATTCAGATCTATCGCACCTCCCAAGGCGTCGAAACGCTTGGACAGCTTGGAATTATCTCACGGTGTCATCGCCTTGGACGGGCAGAGACGTTGATCGGGTATCGTTGACTTATAACATGAACATCCTTCAGCATATTCCAAGGGAGGCGTTCGGCGATGTCCTAGTGACACTTAACCCCATTCAGGAACCGAAACCAGAGACCGTGCAAGGCCGATACTCATATTCACATCCTCTCTATAACCCTGCCGCGATCAAAGCGCAACGAGCTTTGCCGAGGATACAAAACACGAGAGGTATCAGTTACGCAGGTGCCTGGACGAAATATGGGTTCCACGAAGACGGTTTCAGCAGCGGATTATATGCAGCCCAGGCTCATCTTGGGGCTAAATTACCTTTCGAGTTTGTGGACTCGACGTACAGCCGTGGGAAGCAACCAAATTTGGGACTCATGGACTTATTTACCAGACTCATCATTCTGATTATTCAAATATTCGTAATAGACTTGATGGAAAGGATATTCAGCAGGAGACACAGAAGGGTCCCACCACAGGTAAACGGCTTGGGTATGAGAAGGGTGAATGGGAAGCATTCATAGACTTTGGGTAAGATCCAAGCCATAAACTAACAGTGGCATTGTAAAGCTATATAATCAAATGTGTTTTAATATACCAATAAGAACTTCGTCATTACCAAATATATTAAGCTTCGAAGCATCTACGAATTCCATCCATTAGATTCAAAATCCTCAGAATGGTCGGGTACTTGGGATACCTAAAATAAGATAGAGTTACAGTGGGCTGATCACTAACGGATCCCTGTAAGCTTCCCGGCCCCACCTAAAATTCCAGGGACCTCGAGCTTTTCGATATCATGGATGACCCCACAAATGGCATGATGACTTCTTACTGAATTCCCGAGCATTAAACTCGATATACCAGAATGAATAGCTTTTATCAGACCTCATGGAGGTCCTTACGAGCGAGTACTTCCTCATGGGCATGCGCATCGTGTCGTCGCGCCCTCGCCCGAGCGAAACCGTTACCGCCGCGCAGGTCTATAACAAATAGCGCCACCAAGAAGCAGCAACAAGCTACCGGCGCAGCGGGTGCCCCCTCGATGGAGCGCATGGCAGAATACTACAGATATAAGAATCGGACGACAATGTATATATACTCCCAAGCATCCTATCCGCCCTTGAGAAATTATAGCTCAATGGCTGTCATAGGTACTACACGCTCAGCATCATCCTCGGCACAGTCGCTTTCTCGTACGGATCGGTGCCTATGTACAAGATGGTATTCCCACCCTCTCCCTCACCACTCCATATATGCGTACCCGACAGCGCACACGATACATACCTCACGAACGGAGCTAACAACTAGCCTTGTGAATAAACAGATCTGCCAAACCACAGGCTGGGGCGGCCAACCGGTGCGAGCGCCCGGCCACGGCCCCTCGTCAAGCGACCCCGATTACGACCCAGCATCGCGACTAACGCCCGTGACGGACGCGCGGCGCATCCGCGTCACCTTCAACGCCTCAGTGTCGGACATCCTGCCGTGGAAGTTCGTGCCGCAGCAGCGGGAAGTGCGGGTGCTCCCGGGGGAGACGGCCCTCGCCTTCTACACGGCGACCAACAAGAGCGACAGCGACATCATCGGCGTGGCGACGTACAGCGTCACGCCCGCCCAGGTCGCCCCCTACTTCAGCAAGATCCAGTGCTTCTGCTTCGAGGAGCAGAGGCTGAATGCCGGCGAGACCGTCGATATGCCGGTTTTCTTCTACTTGGATCCGGATCTGTTGAATGATTTGAATATGAGGGGCATTAATGAGGTTACGCTGAGTTATACGTTTTTTAGTGAGTATCTCTGAGGTCCTACTTGGGAATGGGGTTTTATGACAGGCAGGCTAACGAGAGATTTGCAGAGGCGAAATATGATAATAATGGGAATTTCAAGGGGTTCCCGACGACGACCTAGATTTTGTGTATAATGTTGTATAAAAATTGTCTATATTACCACTCATGAACCTAGATCGAACCATCTTCTAGTTCCCCCCTGAAATTTTTGTCTTTCTAGGACCTACCGTATAGAAAAGGGGATGAGCTGCTTGAAGTTTGTCAAAAAGGGACTTCGTTTGGTCAGCCTCATGGTAATAATATCTGACAATGTCAGCTGCTTTGTTACTCGCTAGCCTTAAATATTTACTCCGGATTTGATAGGACACAGTTCTTATGACTCTATAAATCCGTTGTCTAGCTATGATATAAAGACGTAACACCTACTATTACTACATTGGTAAGTTTAGCACGATGGTTAGGAGAGCTCAATATAATACATGTAAATCGCCTGGTATATGCTACCTAGGTACCTTAAGAAAGCAATATAAGCCACAACTCCGCATCAGCCACACATTGGCCTTTCACATGGTTTAAAGGTGATGTGGCTGAACTATACCCTACCTAACCTACGTCACTCCAAACCTTCGCCATGTCACAAGGCTACCTTTGCTCTCTATCTCTACTAAATACCAGACCGATCGCAAACAACCAAACAGCGATAATACTTATCTACGAACACAGAGCTATCATTCTCAAGATGAGCCTCAGAACCTAAGCCAGCCATCCATCCCATCGGCTCTTTCCTATCCTCATCCTCCTCTTCCATCCCAAACTCATCCAACTTTACAAACTCCAAACTCCAAAAACACAAAGTCATGGAAAAGGCCACATCCCGCCTCCGCCGCACCTTCGCCTACCCAACCGACGACAATGACGGTGCTCCATCCTCTCCCTCCAGCGCCGAAGTCCTCGACGAGCAAGAACAAGAAGACCTAATCGCGTCCCTAGCCCAGCAAAACGAAGCGCGCAACGCGCAATTCCGCTTGCTGCTCCTTTGCCTGCCCGCCGTCTCCGCGCTGCCGTATCTGGTCGCTTTGGTGTTTCCCAGAAATGGCGATGGTGGTGGTGGTGGCGATAGATTAACGGCCCTGCTCAGCCTAACGAGCCTCGCGTCCACGGCGTGGATGCTCTGGACGCAGGCGCCGGGGGTGACGGGGATACGGGTCTTGGATGCGTGGGTTAGCGGTGCTGGCGCCGATGCCAATAATGGAAACAAGGGAAATAAGAAGGAGCCTGGACAACAAAAGAAGAAGAAGAAGAAGCAAGATAGAAGTGTTCCGTTTTGGGCAGAGGAACACCGTCGCTCGCCGTTGGAGAAGTACCTTCCCTATCTGAACTTGGGGGTTTGCGCCGTGTTAGTTCTGGCAGGATTCCTCTCCAAGTCAGCTTCTTCTCAGGGACATTGGGGTCATGTCGGCCTGAGCAATTTACCTGCCATCGTGTATGGAGTCGTTCTAGTGGCGAAGATGGTCATGGGTAGCGTAGACCCAGAGAGAGAGCTGGGTGCGCTACGGTACGAATACAAGGGAGCTTAATAAGGGCTTATGTCCACGCTTCGTAGTGGTACTTTAGTTTCCAAAAACAAAATAATAGCATAGTTCTTTCACGACTTATTTTTTATTTAATCTGCGACATTCATGCAGTGCGCACCTAACGTCCAAAGTGCTGACACAAGCTAAGCTCTATAGCTCATTTTCCTAGAAAGGTGCTTGAGAGGTAGATTCATGGCCAACACATGCTTTTTCTTTGTCTATACATCTATAGACTCATTGAATCGTAAGACTCCATTCCCCTTCAACAACCCATCAACGCCATTAGGGATGGGTAATACATCCGCATGCAAGTAGGAATCCGTAACCCGCTCGGCCGATTTGTCGACAACCAACGCTAGCCCGTGGGACTTAATCGCGTCTACTAGAGCTGGCACCATATTCTGCTCATAATAGAATGTTAGTGACTCTCCACATATTAAATGGTTGGTGCTATTCTTCGGGGGTATAACCCACCAGTAATCGAGAGCAGACTACTAGCCCCATGAAGTTGTTGCTCTGCGCTATCCTCACAGTCTCCTTAACCGAAAACGTTCGGCGTCCACTGCTCTGAATTACGCTAGGAGATGGCATAACCTCTTCCCGGCCGAGATCGTTACATAGGAATACGGGGAAATTAGGTTGCTTCCAGTTCAAAGTCGTGCATAGACTTGGGTTATACGAGCTGAAAACCACCGATCTGACAGTATCGGGAGCTGACATCGTCTGCGCTCGTTGTTCCCTCGCGTGATCGAAAACTATGGTTAGTATGGCGTCGACAAAGCTGTTGATGTTCACAGTCGGTCCAAGCCCGAGCCTTCTCTCCTCCTCTTCCGACGGATAGATAATCTGGAGATCGACATGCATGGAATTGGGAAGCAATGACAGTGCTTGTTCCAGAGAAATACCAGCTGTATTGAGAACCCGATGGACGTCAGCAATATTACTGACATCTTGCGATGGTACCAAGGGAAGATGAGCTCGGGCAGGGTTTGATGCTGTGACAGTAGAGAACTGCTCGTAGGACAATCGCGAGACTGATACGTCAATGCCGCCGCATTGGATCATCCACTGGGGCCATATAACAGGAACCCCATCACTAGTATGCTGAACATATAGCTGAACAAAATCACCAGACAAACTCGAGCCAGTAACAAACATATTTGGATTTTGATCGAATTGGCTTGTAGCCTTCCAGTAAGTTTCGAAGTCCGTTATCTCCAACGGGGCTCCCTGGAAAGGCTTGATTACTTGAGTATTAAAGGTTATTTGGCCAATTGCCCTTAGTCGAGGGTCGAATAAGGGAAGACAACATTTTCCAGAACTGCTCCAAGAAGCTCGGAATGTGTTGGGAAGAGCAACTGTCTTCGCAATGATCTTCGCGCCGTAGGTTGGGAAAACATCAAAATCGAGAGTAAATGTATCAAGATTGTCGACCTGGAAGGATACGAGCCGGGTATCCTCTTGGAAAGGCAACATAATATTCTTGGGAATAAGATCGGATAGCTTTGAAGAGATGGTTAGTCGCGCAGCGGGATACTTGCTGTCATGGAAAAACACTAATGGGTGATCACCGTCTTCCTGGAAGCTAATTTGGACGACAGCCTTCGTGTCCAGGAAGTTATGGCCGTAACGACGTAAGGGTATTATCGGCGGCGGAAGCTCAAGGATAGGAATAGCATCGGCATCGAGCGCCATAGGAACGGGACTACTTCCGCTTCCCAGGGGTGCCAGAAGAGGACCAGTTGTTTGCATCATCAGAGGGCTCGCCACCTTCTTCTTTTGATACGGTGTAAGCTTCTGCATGCATTCCAGATGTCCCTCCCACGCAGCATAGTACATAGCAGGTAAATCCTTCTCGTCGACGATATTAGGGTCGGCACCCACGTTTAGGAGTTCCTCCAGAACGGGCACATTCCCCTCGCTCGCTGCATGCACTAACGGAGTCCAGCCATATAATTTGTCGATTTGGTCCAAGTCAGCACCATGTTCCTGAAGTAAGCGGAGTAGCTGAGGTGTTTGGCCTGAACGTGCTACAAGGTGCTGTGGGTATAAGCCTTCAGCATCAGGAAGTATCCGCGCGCCATGTTCCAGGAGGAGTTTGACTATATCAAGCGACCCATGCTCGCACGCGAGGTTAAGTGGTATGTGATCTGTCTCTGATACCGGATCTAAACGGGAGGAGGTAGCAAGCAGCCGTTGTACGCACGCAAGGTGGCCATGGATGATAGCATGGATAAGTGGAGTAAAGTTGTCGTGGTCGATCAGATCGATTGTTGTCGGATCAGCTACCCATCAACTTTAGTGTCATGTTGCTTAGTTAAGGATTAACATTGATCTTACCTTGGAGGAGAAGCTCGAGCATATCCAGCCGTCCATGCATACTAGCGTAATGGAGCGGTACACGCCCATAGACATCCGTTCTGTTGACCTCGACTCCCCCTGAGAGGCCAACGTTCAGCACAAAGGAGTTCCCATAGATTGTAGCTTGGTGGAGGCAGTTTCTCTCGTTGATATCATCTTCGGATCGAATGTCAACAAGCCCTGTCTCTAGTAAAACCTCAAGGGATGCTTGTGGTGCCTCATGGATAGCAGCAAGGAAGGTACGGGTTACCCTTTCCATCAAAGATATATCCATCCCTGATGGTGAGCTGGATCCAGCTCGCATCCGCGAGAGAAGATCTCGCAGGGATTCCAGGTTGCCAGAAATTGCAGTATCGAGTAGAAGACTATCTGCGTCGCCTTCATCCGTTCCGAGCAAATGTTGACTGCTCACCATATGTTCCGACCGCCCGTCGAATGGGACATGGTCGCCGTCTGCCCAAGCTCCAAGCTCTTGCAGGCTAGTCGTCGCCTGGTCCGACAGTTCGCTGATGACCGTGGCATTGAAAAACGGTTGTACTTCCACGGCGCGGGAGAGATAGAGCTCCTTGGTCTTGGATTTAGATGTCTTATCCCATTTCTTGAGAATCTTGGAAAAGGCTGTCCCATTGATTTCGACAAACTGCTGAAGCTTATTCAAATCATTGGCAAATTGTTGAAATCCCTCTTCCAGTGTCGTGAATTTGGCCGACCGTCTAGAGACACCCTGACGGGACTGTAGAACTCTCTTCTTGTCTAGTAACGTCTTGAGTCTGATTTTGAGCTTGTTTGGTGTTAATACCAATGGTGGAAATGTAGGAAAATTGGGTAGAAGATTTACACACCTCAGCTTCTTTCTGGAGATAGAACGCATTGACTTTCTCCAATTCTCGTTCCTGTGCAATGTAAGTGCTGCTCCTCACAACATCCTCCTTCAAAAAGAGAAAGAGGTAAGCCTTACTAGTTGAAAAAAGAACTTTGCTTTATTTGCCTGCAGAGCGACTTGGGTGTCTACCGGCGTGGGAGTAAAGTGAGATTCATTTTGGGCGCTCAGAGTCGGGGTAGCAGAAAGCTTTTTAATGAGCTATTGGCTAATGTTAGTGATACAATCCCACTTTGCGAGCAACATAAATTTCATTTAGATAGTACGTATAAGGCTGGGGTCCCTCATTGATAAACATGGACCTGAGTCCTCCAAAATCCCACCGGGAGATATCTACTGTCGACTAAGATAAAACACTCAGTGGTGATGGTTTACGTACTTTTTTGAGCGCCTTGTAATTCACGAAGCTGGCGGCATATTCTGGGACTTCAAGCTGACGCTTCTGGATTTGCTTACCGAACTTCCTGAAGAGGTATTAGTAACCCCTGCCGACATAGAAAATGATGCTCTAGCGCCGCAGGTAAAAGGGGCTGAAAGATAGTCCACGGCAGACGGGTTAGGACTTACATGGTGCGGCAGAGGCGCCTGCAACCAGCCTGTAAAGGCTGTTTACTTGAACGGAGGCCTCAAGGCTGGCGGTAATATTGTGTTTCAATAAATATAACGTCAACGGCTGTTTCCCGTCTGCAAATAAATGCAGGGGAGCGGGTTGAACCAGGTGAGACTAGAGGAGGGTGTAGACTGTCGGCACGGTAGGGTTGACGTAAGATATGAGGTCTTGAGCGTTCAAGATGTATCTCTCGGGTCATATAGCTACCTCGAATAACATCAAATGGGCGAGAAAGGCAAACGGGAGGACGTAGTTGATAATCAGACGTAGGTAGCACCAGATGTAATCAGACCTGGACATGTGGCAATTCCAGAAGAGGGGTGCGTCCCAGTAGGGCGCAAATTTGAATAGGGCTTTTGAGTATCAGCCACTTTCTCGGAATACTGCATGAAGTGAGTTGTTGTTAGACCAATGTGATGGGAACGAGGGCGCCAGGGCTAAATAAATGTAAAAGGTATGTTATACCTTCTAGCTTAAGTCTAAATTCCCACGATCATAGAACCAACAAGTGGTGGCAGATGGAGGGTCACGCTCACGACGATCTGACCGGTCGTATAACAGGGCCCTGGTACTGAAGTTAGAACATCAGGTAACTAGAACCGTTTGTAAGACAACGTGTAAAGGGACCCAAGTATCAGGTATACGATCCAATGACTGGCACGGGACAGGGAGATGTGGGGGTCAAATGGGGTGAAATGCAGTGCTGTTTCCTGCATGAAGCGGCTGGTGATCCCGATGAAAGTGCTTAGAACTGCCTTACCTAATAAGTGGCAGAAATGCTGGGCATTTGATAGGTTTGAGGAAACGCGAGTGTGACGCAGAAGAAGGGTGATGAGGGAATGCCCCAGACTTTAATATTGGTGATGTCGAATCCCGTGGAGGGGTCGATGGGAAGGTACCTTACAGGAAAAAATGGAGAACCTCTCACAAGTTCGAACTGCTTCACGACGTCAAACCCGTACGGCACTGCAGATTCAGGATAGTCTTGGGTCTCGAACGCCGAGGAGCTAGTGTAGTGGTAACGATTTGCTAGCTTGTAGCAACCCTGCCGACTATTGCGCTACACCAACGTACGGACATATGGGAATTCGTCCAGGCTATCAGAATGTGGATCGTAAGGCCGAGTTCATATCTTGAATTAGATGAAGGCCGTATTTCATACGTAATAAGTGTCTCGTTAAGCCCCGTCGTGAATTTTAATGTGAGCTTCTAGATTGATAACAAGAAGCTTTGGAGCATTGATGTGGTTTTTTTAGAGGGTAGTCGGGGCTCCCTTCTCATGTATTCCACAGTGGGGCACTAGCAGCCGGAATGCGACTAGCTACCGTCCTTCGTGGTACTTTATAGTTAAGGTTACTTTTGCTTACACGTACTTATTTCTTACTATCAAAAGGTGCTTGCGGCAAAATATCTGCCGTATGTTGGGAAACTTGAAAAGGTAAGCCGGGTGTATCCAATTCAAAATACTTCACGATCTCACGGTCATAGCGGATATATAACCCCCCGAACAAATCCTGGCGTAAGTACAGAGTACTGGACACTCGATTTCTGATTTTTCGGAAATGGGCTGCAGATGTAAGTACATAGTAGCTTCTTCCATTGCAGCTTAGCCCCACAAAGTGGGAGATCGATCCACTTTGCATCGCAGCTTTTCCATCTCCTCTTTCCCATTACCATTTTCAACCAATGAGAGTCCGTATCTTCACCCCGTGGCCTTCGACACCCCATGCACGAGGCTGAGTGAGGTTAGCCGGGGTAGACTCCGAGCCCGGGAGTCGGTCGGCAAGTCCCGGTCCTCCGTCATCCTCTCCGCCCGTTCTATTATCACAGACCTCCTCGTCCGGTGACCCTCGTACGACAATCTCTATTGCTGCTAGAGTTTTGCTTTGATTTTTTCTTTTTGTCCATCAGTCATGTCATCTTGTTATGCAGAGATAGAAGTCTTTGTCCTAGTGATCTGCAATAGGGCGAGTCATAATATGCGGCCAAGTATTTATATTGAATGTCATGCCTTAGCTCCGAGATCTCAATGTACATATAATGTAGTAACAGGTCATCTTGAAAGTGACGTCACATGCTACCTCTGTTCTAGGTGCTTATGCCACATCTGTCATATCATATATTTGTTAGGAATCTTCACATTTCAAATTTCTATTTTCGTCTTAATACTCCTCTATCTGACATTGCTTATTGCTGCTCGTAACTGCTACAGTCAGATCGTGAACAATTAGAGAGAGATACTCACTGTCATTTTTTGAAATACAATAAAGCCTTTAAAGTCTTAATATTATAAAGTAAGAACTTAGTTTCAATATGCTATCTAACCCTCTATCGTAAAGCAACAATGATGATACGACTGTTCATATTTACTTCGGCCTAGACTACCTCCTGTCATGTGAAGAACTCTAGTTCCTATAGGAGATTCTACGAGATGCCTCGCGAGGAATCTGTGAACAATGGTAACTCATATTGCTGAAGATAGTCCGAAAAAAAAACTAGCAAGCAAAACAGGTAGGTATAAGGCAGTATTTAAGTGATATATCATCAGGTTGGGAACTTGCATTCCTCTTTTTCTGCGTAATTGAACCTAGAAGCTACTCGGGCATTTTTTTAGAGTAGAGTTACGGGGTGGAGTGATGGTATTACAAGGGAATGGTGGGGAGAGGTAATCAACCGAGCTTAGCTAGCACAGAAAGACAATCTTGGATAATGAGCTACCATTCCCCTGCATATGATGTATCCAACACAAGACATGTAGATTTCAATGTAATATGCACGGTTGTACCTAAGCATCCTATGGGGAGACGAACATTCAAAGGTATATCGTTCCCTCCTATATACATATACTCATTGCTATCCAGACAGTCTTACACCTCATTCATGGAAAGTATTCAAGCTAGTATTTGTTTCCCTAGAGACTTCTATATCACGTCCTTACCGTTTAACCGGAGTTAAGTATACGTAGAGTGGAATTCTATATTCACATTGAAGGGTTAGCAACAGCTCTACCCGGCCGTCTCAAGAAGTCTATAGGTTCAAATAGCATATTGGATTATGACTGGGAGTAAATAAATGGACATAGAACTGACCTGTCCCAAAGCGCAAATGACCTTTGTCTTTCAATCCACTTGTGACTCTCTTCGGCGAGTTTCAAATCAAAGTCATAGATGATGCGAGCTAGGATCAAGCGCATTTCGGCATACGCAAGGCTTCGCGGCGCAAATGGTGTTAGTCGAATTCGTACATGTTGAGACGTATGGTTAATCTTACTTGCGCCCAATACAATTCCGAGGTCCAACGTTAAAAGCCTGTAACGCTTCGAGCTTGTTCCCCTGTTTCGCAGCCTCTTCGGGAGTCGCTAAGAACCGCTCAGGTTTAAACGCCCATGGGTCATTCCAGTTTTCTTTACTGTGGTTCATTGACCACTGCTGGACCTCGACGAATGTCTATACAGATAGATATATGAGGTAAGCTTCTCTCCGCGTCTATAGATATTGAGACAAGCACTTACGCCACCAGATACAAAGTGACCTGCAATTTTTTCACCACCAGGGGGTACCAACCGAACTAGACCTGATGTTACGGCAGGGTAAAGTCGTAACGCTTCGTTGAGAATTGCAAGCATATACGTGAGCTTGTTGACCGAGTTGATATTGATTTCGTCGACACTCTTGAACGATGAGCGAACTTCCTGCTTCAGTTTCTCTAAGACGTCCGGATGGGCCAGGAGGAGATATGTAGCACCGGATAATGTGGTTGCTGTTGTCTCGGATCCAGCTAAGACGAGAATAAATGCATTTGCAGACAATTTCTCAAACGACAGGCCCTAATACACGGTTAATATCCAATATCCCAATAGTATGTTGAAGTCAGTAACGGTAAAGGAGTAACATACCCAGTCTTCACGCCTCTTAACAAGACCTTCAAAAAGATCATCGCGATCCTTCTCCATAGCTAATCGTGTCCTAACCATGTCATCGGTATACTTCCGTACTCTGTTAACAGCATTCTTGCTGGCCTTGACGATAATCTGCACAAGTTCGCCTAGTCCGGCATACGACATTGCTACCATGACGGCGCCGTATCGCACACTGCTGAAAATAAATTCGATCCAGGGATGGTAGTTAACGTTTTCGAGGCAGCGGAATGACTGTCCAAAGACAAGATCGCCAACGATGTCAAACGTGGTCCAATTATACCAAGCCTCGAGATTTAGCTTGTTCTTCCCATCACCACATTCTTCGTGAAGCCTCTATTTAAAGTTCAAACGTTAGCTACGATTCAGTGAATTAAAGTATAGGGATATGGGGATGTGAGATAGCGAAGTATTTGTCTTTAGTTATAGGTGCAAGCCAGACCAAAGGCCGCTCTCCTGACTTGAAATGACAATCAAATAAATGGACTATCCATTTACCAACCTTCAGCAAAAGATTAACATATTTGGTAATCATAGATTCCTGCTGTCGCATCGCACTATCAGAGAATCCGTGGGAGAGCGCGCGGCGAAATCTTGAGTGCTCTTCGCGATCTGCGTTTATGATAGAGGTCGGGATGTCACGAATCGTCCTATTGAATGTAGGTGCCTTGGGCATCTCCGTCATGTTGCTCTCCGAGCCGACGCGATGGCCGTAGATATCCTTCCATGCCCGAACATCGGTAAACGAAAGATGGTCCGGACCAATACGAACAATGGGCCCATATTTATCGTGAAGCTTCTGAGTACAGAAAGCTTGAGAGCCGGTGGCGTGCCGGATTGCCCACGGTAATCTCGACGCCCTATAGATCAAGGGGCCGGGGAAATTCCTAAGTGGGTGAAAGTAGAGATTGTAGATGATTTGTGTAACTTGATATGCGAGTATCTGAGCGGCACAGCATTAGGTCAGCCATAATTCTATAAAAAACCTCACTCATGGAGAACATACCAAGCTGATCGCGAGTACACCGTATTTGGTGGCGCTGGACGTCCCGACGCCCAAAAATTCCGAAAATTTTGGCATTATATTCACATACACAAGAAAGATAAAAAGAGTATATATTAATACTTGTTACACGACAAGAGGAGGCGAAAATGCGATGTACAGATGATGCATATATGTTTATACAAACGTTATATAGACGTAATTCTCATCTCCCTACACAGAAACTCTCAAGACCGCCGGCAGTGTGAGAACTATATAGGTACGGTTGATCCGATTACGATGCGGGGCAATGTAAAGCCCGGATCCATTCAAGCGAGGTCTAGAAGAGCAGAAAAGTTGTACCACCCTCTCTCGCTTCGGGGTCTTGAGCCATTCCGGATCTACGCGTGCCGCAGGACATCATCGTGCTTAAGAACCCCAGAGGGTATAATACGGATACGAATGCATGCTAAGTGAGTGACTGGCCAATCAGATCACCGCTATTTGTTTCACACGTCTCAGCCTATCGACAAAGAGTGGCTTCTGATGGGCATCTGCTTTAGGTAGGACGATCGTGAAATTTAAATCTGCCTGTGCCACCTCCAGTCATACCTGCGGCCTTTCTACTCGGAAACGGCTCAAAGATCAGGCCGGCAAGATTCGTTAAACAAATGGAAATATGTTGATGGAGAGCCAATAACGACCTCACACACAGACATTTTGCGCCATGCAACCTTAGCAGAACTACACTATACCGCCACTCAAATATCCATACCCCGGAACTTTTAGCTCGCTTATTTACTGCTGCCACCAGCCTTCTTGTCGCTTACTAAGCTATCAGCCATAGCATCTGCGGTAGCTTGCTTGAGCCTCTCGGTGTCCTCCATCTTAATTGCTCCACCGTTCTTCTCCTTCGCATCCTTTTCGTCCTCGCTGTCTCCGAGGCTGAAAGGATCGTTGTCCGTGATCGGATTGGGATCGACTGATGACAGAGGTTGCCACTTGCTCTGCTTGCCAGGAGGTGGAGTTGTGCTGCTATCTTTCGGCGGGATTCTTGGAGAAGCATTGTATTGATCAATATCTTCTACTCCCTCCTTGAAGGCAACTTTGCGGCCCTCTGGCTTGGGAGATGTAGAGGGCGGTGGTCTGTAAATAGGATTGCTTGATGGGCGATCTTGAGATGACCCTACCTCTTTGTTAGTCACGCATCTTAATATAACGTAGCTAGATATCACTCACGACCATCTGGATGAAGCCTCATGCCTGCAAAGTCGTCACTGAGGACTTGAGGGTCGGCATCGTAGCGGTGATAGTCCGCACTCCTACGTGAACCCTCCCCGCTACGCCTACCCATTACGTTTTGGCGTTGGTGTTTAGAAGGCTGTGTCTCATCCTCATTCTCATCGTACTCCCCGTCAATCTTCTTCTTTAGATTTGTGAACCACGTGTTCACCTTAGTCTGAGTCTCGAGGAATCCTTTACGTAGGTTTTCTTTAATGACAGGTAGATCGTCATCGATAAAGCTGTGCTCCCGATCGTACATTTCGTTGGGCTTCAGACCGGTCTCTTGTTGTCGATACTGGCCACCGGGACCACGGTTCGTTGTCCTAGCTTCGTAGGCACCAACGTTGTCGTAATGCTGCGCAAGCTGTCGGGCATAGAGTTCGTCCGCCTCCAGTTGCGACATGGGGCTTCGGGCTCCCGTTGGTCGCGGGGGCTGAGGTGGGGGGATTTCTTCCTGTACGGGATCATTTTGGACGGCATCGGGATCGCTCATTCCTTTTGCTTCTAGTTAATAACCATGTATCTCAATAGCGAGTGATATCGTACACACCTAGAAGGGCATTGAAAGCTGGGTCGATTTGGCCACCACTCGCGATTAGAACAGCCTTGATAACTGCAATCTCGATGTTCGGAAAAGCTTCTTTGAGAATCAACTCATTCTTTTGTTGCTCAGTAAGCGGTCGAGGCGGCTTTGGGGGTGCAGCTTGTTCGGTGGCTGTAGTTTGGTTGCCGGTTGTCGAAGTTGTAGTTGTGGGATGGGCGCTATCGTCACCAAGGACACCAGTCTCTTGAATATCATCGTCGTCCATCTCAAAGGGGCGTACAGTAGTCGGAGACTCGGGCGCTGTAACAGACGGATTGGTCTTGTTCTATAGCACCATATGCGACGTTAGAAAAAGTGGCCAAGGTCGGTATGCAGTGTGCGACAGGTTGCAGGAGCTCATTGGTAGTGCACAGGAAACTTACCGTATCAGTCGGAGCCGACATGTTGATCGAATCCAAGAGAAATATGTAAATAACCGGTCAATACAAGAAAGAAAGAAATAAGATGAGATTAATGTTAGACTACCGTTGCAGGTATAATTAGGAAATGAAGGGCGTTTGCGGATCCGGCTCTAGCTAAAAGTAAAACAGGAGAGTTTATTGCCAGTGTAAATGATACAGCTTTTGCTCATGCACCATCTGATATCTCGGGCCTTGAGGGGCAACTGCCTAGATGAGTTGCGACGCGCATGACGTTCCCCCCGCCAGCCACAATGCTTGGGTTAATTAGGTGCCCGGAACGGCGAACGGGATCCTTCCATAGTCCTGCGCCACAAATTCCAAGAGAAGATTCCACTAACCCACCACGGATTGGGAATGCCTAAATTGAGTTACTGTCACACAATTGGCTAGACGGATTAGAGCTTGGAGTGGCTTTGCAACCAAACATTTGGGCAAGTACAGAACTTGACATTGACAAAGTCAGTATTACATGTACGTTGATGCTCAGACTTCTATTACAGCTGATAATAACCATGCTTCCATGGTACACAAACTGTTAGCTGTTTTAGGTACATAAGCATCGAACTACATAGATATGCGCCTATGAGTGGATTTATCCATGAATGTCCGGTGTATTCAAGTATACGAGATATATATACGAGATATAGACCCTCGAGCTGTGATAAAGCAGCTGGCTAGCAACACCTTCTGACTTTGGTTTTCGTAATGGCGGACTTCGATCTGGGTTCAAGTTTCATCCCTGCTCTTCATAAACCTTCAGCCTTGCTCCCCATCGCGAAGCACCACGATGCTTTACTCTATCTCATTGAGAAAAACCCAGTCACGATTGTCGTCGGTCAGACGGGCTCTGGCAAGACAACCCAGATACCGCAATTCCTCGAGCATGCGGGGTGGTGCTCTGATGGCAAGGTAATTGCTGTGACTCAGGTAGGATATTTCTCTCTTCTCTTATATGAGCAATACTAACTGGGTATAACAGCCTAGAAGAGTAGCGGCTACTACTGTCGCTATCAGAGTTGCTGAAGAATATGGTTGTGAGTTGGGTAAGGAGGTTGGTTACTCGATTAGATTCGAAGATGTGACGTCGGCTGCGACCCGAATCAAATTTCTAACAGATGGTTTACTTATTCGAGAGGCTTTGGTAGACCCGCTCCTATCACGCTACTCGGTGATCATGGTTGATGAAGCCCATGAGAGGTCTATAAGCACCGATATCCTACTTGGACTTCTGAAGAAAATCCGGAAGCGAAGGCCAGAACTACGAATAATTATCAGTAGTGCCACTCTTCAGGCAGAAGATTTCTTGAACTTTTTCTCTGAGCAGTCCGATAGTCAAGAAACTTCGAATAACGGAACGAGTGAAATCGGCTCCATCATTAGCCTTGAAGGTAGAATGTACGCTGTGGATATCCTATATCTCGAATCACCGACGGAAGATTACGTTGAAAAGGCGATCTCTACAGTTTTTGACATTCATACCAAAGAGCCGGATGGTGATATTCTTGTCTTTTTAACAGGCCGTGAAGAGATCGACACGGCTGTCCAAGCTGTTGCGGAGCGAGCAGCTCAACTGCCCCCGGCGTCCCAGTCAATCTTAGCTCTGCCACTCTATGCGGGATTATCAACGGAGCAACAAATGTTCGTGTTTGACAGCCCGCCCGAGAACACAAGAAAGGTCATTTTCTCGACGAATATTGCTGAAGCGTCAGTGACAATTGACGGTATCGTCTATGTTATTGACTCGGGCTTTGTAAAGCTTAGGGCTTTCGATCCTAGAACCGGCATCGAATCATTGACAGCCACACCAGTCTCAAAAGCGTCGGCATCGCAGCGTGCTGGGAGAGCTGGTCGCACGAAGCCCGGAAAATGCTTCCGGCTTTACACGGAAAAGGCATTCCTAGCCTTACCGGAAGCGAATATCCCAGAAATACAAAGATCTAATCTGGCACCATTTATTTTACAACTCAAGGCGCTTGGCATAGACAATATCGTACGCTTTGATTATCTGACTCCGCCACCTGCGGAGCTTGTGGCCAAAGCGATAGAGCTATTGTTTTCTCTAGGCGCCCTGGATGAGTACGCCAAGCTCACAAAACCACTGGGTATGCGGATGGCCGAGCTCGCAGTTGAGCCTATGATGGCAAAAACACTGTTAACGGCTCCTTCATTTGGCTGCCTTAGCGAGATACTGACGATAGCGGCCATGACCAGCCTCGGTGGTTCCATATGGGTACAGAGGGAGGGTGAAAAGAAGCAGATGGAGTCTTCGCGAAGGAAATTCGCTGCTGAAGAAGGCGACCATTTGACACTTCTAAATGTCTACCAGGCATTTATAACTAAAGGCAAGAAAGAGTCGAGGTTCTGCCACGACAACCACCTTAATTTCAAAGCTATGACCCGTGCTGTTAGTATTAGGGCACAACTGAAACGCTACCTGGAACGATTTGGGATAACGGTAGACGAGAGCCTCAAGACATCGGCTGGCAACAAGGGAGAGCAAATTCGGCGATGCCTCACAACGGGCTACTTTGCTCACGCTGCAAGAATGCAACCCGATGGAAGTTTCCGCAACGTCGAGGGTGGCACGACGCTCCATGCACATCCCAGTTCTTTGATGTTTAATCGCAAAGCCGATTGGGTAATTTTCCACGAGGTAATGGAAACCGGCACCAAGATTTTTATCCGTGACATCACCAAAATCGAGAAGGGATGGCTCCTCGAGTACGCGTCGGGATACTACCAGCTCAAATCCTGATAGTGACAAAAAGCAGCTGACCTGTCTTTCATTCGACAATGAGGTCTATTCTTGTAGAGTTCATATATTGAAGTTAGTATGCACTCACCTAATAACCTGCCTACCTTAGGTACCTGGATAGGTGGTTATGGTTGTTCGTTTAAGAGAATCAAGCCATGAAACAATAGCAAATTGAAGCTGGACAATTGAGGCTGAGACCCGCATAGCCAATAGCAAGGGCTAGTTTTAAAAAGAAACAAGAGTTCCCGGTTTATCGTTAGCTTGGTGTACTAGCTAAGCTTTCAAGGGCGATTCCCGGGCTTGTGAAATCTTGATTACTGTCCAATGCTACTTGCCTGATGGGTAGTAGCACGGTAGGATCAAACCGTCCGACTTGACGGGCTAACCGCACCTATTTTTAACGAAGACAAAGGACTATTGTACGGGTGAATTGCGAATCTTAAGCCCCTCTTTCGACAGCACAAACAATCAAATAATCAAACAATCGGATACGAATAAAATCGTCATCACAAGTCATTGATTTGTCGATGTTATACCCTTTCTATTTTATTAGTGATTGACTAGAGTGTTCGTGATCTGACGAAAACTTACGGTACATGTGCAATCCAAGATTCTCGTCCTCGTACACATACATACGGTACATGTATGGTCTCTCTCATCTTATCTCAAGGGGCCAATAAGGGGGAAGATTGCGGAGGCGTTGAGCCCTGTAATCGTGCCAACAACCTCGCTAACTGGCAAGTTTAAGCAACGGTTAAGCAACGCAGCCAAGGTACCCGAAAAGGGGGCTAGGTAGACCATACCTCTTTTAGGACTAGATCAGGGAAACCATGTCCCCTATCAGCGTTACTATCTTGCTGCATGATTGGACAAACAATCCGGTTCCTGCATTAGCTCCCCCGGCAGGATGTCAGGGATCGTACAGTATTGATCTGCTTGTTGCAACCACTACCTTCAAATGAATATTGGAGCTGGCAAGTCCTGAGGTCAGTGGCCCTTAACCTGTTTGGAATTCTTCCCCATCTAAACCCAATGGGTCGAAGCCTCCACAACCCCTTCATTCATTTCCGCCATATTAATTATGATTCGTCGGTTCCCCTAATCCCCGTCATCTGAAGGTACCTTGCAGTTTGTACTCGGTCAATCACCTTCTTTTGTTCCATCTCGCACTTGTTCCTTTCTTTCCTTCATCCTATTCATCCACCGCCTTATCAGGAGTTCGACGACAATCGGTCAATAGACCTAACTGCCTGCCTGCAGGCGTGCCATTCTTTCAAAGCTAACCTACAGTCATTCTTTTATGCCCGACCATAAGTCATTCTTTCTGGCCTTGTGTTGCTCAGGCGTTAGTGTTGAGACGACGATTTCGTAGACTAATATTCGGTTCCGCTATTTACCTAATTTTCGAAATCGAAGAAACATTGCTCCCAACTTCCCTTTCGACATTGACGATTCCCTCTACGGTGTGGCATGGTTTCGAGACGCATACTCTAAATTTCACCAATTGCCGTCTTTGAGTCAAGTTGTATGACTGGATTGGGTTGAAGACAAGGAAACTGAGTGGGCGTAGTTTGCAGCGATGACGGGACGCCATTTTCAGGCTCGTGGCCATAGCCACAGCCATCGCCATTTTCATTCTAGGGCCTTACATGTAGAGGTGGAACAACCGGGTCAACTGGAGACTAGAGCAGAGTTTGTCGGCACTGGTTCGCAAGTAGCCGATGCCATTAGTCGGATTGTCCCTAGGGAAAACATTTATGATGAGAAGCCAGTCGGTGGCCAGACAACGCTTCCAATCGTTCTTGGTGTTTGGTGAGGAACTAAAGGCCGTTTCAGTTTAACTCATACAGGACTGACATGTCTATAGCATACCTCTGGGACTTGCTCTGATTGTTCTCGCGTACTTACATTATCGGACAACTCAGAGACAAAAGAGGGAAGATGCGACGGATAAGTACAAGTCAATGGACTTTGGGCTGGAGGGTGCCGTACCAGGTAAAGGAAATAAAAGACGGAGTGCCTTCTTTGGAAAGGAGAAGGAACCGGGCCATAAAATCCAGCTCTCCATGGATATGAACCTCTCCAGCCCTTATTTACTTCCGCCCGACTTGCACAACTCGCGAGAGTCTTTTAATTCTATTGCGAAGAGCCTTCACAATGAGGATCCCTACCGGCCTGTTACCAGCTACGGTGGCAGCGATGTCGGATCTTTACGATCATTCCAGAAGCCTCAGAGAGACTCATCGGTTTCTACCGGCAACACTCGCTCCAGCGGTGACCGTGATCCATCCAAGAATAGACCCGGCACCAATGCAGCCGATCACCCTCCACGCCAAAAGTCTCTTCCATCACCTCTTCAGCAGCTGCCTTCCGTTGCACAGCCTCCCTCGCGTCGTGAATCTGCTCAAGAAACCCCTCCTCTGCCTGCGAAGA
Source organism: Hypoxylon sp. CO27-5 (assembly GCA_002120305.1). NCBI lineage: Eukaryota > Fungi > Ascomycota > Sordariomycetes > Xylariales > Hypoxylaceae > Hypoxylon > Hypoxylon sp. CO27-5. Next base: position 3,858 of record KZ112605.1, on the reverse strand, counting down.
ATGAATTCCGTTTTGTCGATGATTCCTCGACTATTCCTCAAGTTCCTGAAATCCAAGAACCTCCTCTAGCTCTCACACCAGGCCTGCCTAGGGAGCCGGCCAATCATGTTCGACCTCTTTCTGACGAATTCATGAACGCAAACCAGCAGAATGTTGCGGGATCAGCAAGCCATATGGACTCCACAGCTTTGCCGAAGACTGAAGCTCAGGCCCTTGGCATCGCAGATGCTCGTGCTTCTCAAAACTCCGCAGACATGTCGAAGGATACTAGCTCGCTCCCTGCAGGCGCTCGACCACCTAGGAAGGAGTCACTCCCTGCCGGGTCAGATTTCGCTCAGGAATATGAGGATTACGCAGCGCATTTCCAGATTGACGGCCCGGACCACGGTATGGCTGGCAATGGCAACAACATGCAAAAGCGTGATGAGCAGGAGCACCCTCATTCAGCTGGTTTAGGTGTACCGGAAAAGAACAACCACAGATTATCAGTAGGGTTTAGGCCTCTACCACCTGAGGACTTTCTCGAGTCTGAAGATCCCGAGTTCAGGGCCAACAGAATTCGATCTTTCTACAAGGAATATTTCGAGGAGACTAAGATGGACAGCGGCAAACCCCCACCACTTCCGCCGCAAGCACAGAAGGCGCAGCAGGCAGCTTATTACGAAGACTACGACTCAGGCTACCTTGGCGACACTGCATTCTTTGACCCTGATAGCAATGCCTTCGTTATGCCGTACGCACAACCTGTCACCCGCCGTGCTATGACTCCGCCCCCGAAGAACAGAAGACCAATGCCTGGACCCGGTCCACGTGGACCCCATGGTCCTCACGGTCCTCATCACGGCCCTCATGGAAGCATGAACATGCCTGGACCCCGTGGAAGACCTAGGGCCGGTTCGACAATGTCAGCTGGCAGATGGGCACCTATGAGTCCACGCCCTGATTCATCAGCTTCCAATCCTCGCTTCATGGGCGGAAAGCCCAAGAAGCCGATGCCACCTCCTGCGGCGCTGAACACGTTACCTACTCCCTCTAAATTGAAGGATGACTCGTTTGCCCTCATGGGCGCTATTGAGTTTGCTCCTCCCCCTACTTTCAAGGATGTCGCAGTTGGCCGGTCACAGAGCCCTCTTGGCGAGCGCAGACCTTATCAGTTGACAACAGCAATTCACTCGCCTTTGGTCAGTGCCTTTGAAGAGACCGCAGCGCTACCCAGCCCGTAAGTACATACCTTAACCTATACACTGGAGTTATTTCTAACTTATACTAGTCATCTCCTTCGCAAATCGGGTACCTTTACTGCCCTTGACTTTGCCCCCCCGCGTCGGTTTAAGGACCCTGACGCGATGAGCGATTCAGGCAGTGTTGTCAGTGTCCGTAGCGGTATATCGTCTGCTAACCTCAGCGCTATCCGTGCCGGTGCTGGCAGAGTCAGTCGTCTACCTGGGGATACTGTATTCACCCAGGCTGCAATGAATGACACATTGAAGCCTTCGTGGACCATGAGGGATTAGAGCGAGTGATCAATCGCAAGCAAGCTTTACCATCGGGATTCGAATGTGGCAAGGCTAGCTGTCTTGTATATCTGATCAATACATCTACTGTTTAATGCCCTTATTTGTTTCTTCCATCCGGGAGTAGGTAATTTGGAAATCAATCATGACCAGCGAAAGCATTTTGAACCCAGCATGGCGGACACATTATAGAAGGATCGGTGCAGTTTATTACCGTAAGGTAACTATGGTTTTTTGCTAGAGGTATTTTTTCGACAAACAAATAGAACCATCATGTTGGTTTGACCGGAGTTTTTGTGATTCTCGTGTTTTGGTTTTTTTGTATGTCTTGTAGTATAGCGTCTTAATATGGTTTCCCCGTTATTAATAGTTTTAGAGGAGTTCATGATGGCGTCAGATCTTCAGTAAGGTAAGATTGTTATACACTCAGTCTTGTGACAACTCACGACGTGCATGCTGTTTGATATAATAGAGGTAGCTTTTATGAAAGAGTTACCAAGAAAATTGAGACATTTTCCCGTAAATTCTCCAGGGTTACCTGAAGTACTAACATTGCTTCGAATGAGTGCTTCATTAGACTTCTTTGATCGCAACCGGCCATTACCGTCGATATAGAAGCACTCTTGAAAGGACAGCATTGAATTGTAGTATCTCTTATACATGTGGTTAACAATAAGTTACTACTATGGAGTAAGCTTAGTAATAGCCTTTTAAGCATGTGTCTGTGTTCATCTATTAATCTCGGGATATTCTCCGCATAAAACAGCAGATCAGATTTGCGGGAGTCTTCCCAACACAGAAGGTTTACGTGCGCAGGGAGAGTTCTGTCTCGCTGGGAGCCGGGTCGGATCGAAGATCTTTGAACTCTCATCATGGATGGGGGGACACGGGCCAATTACGTATTTCTTGGAAAAATTGATAGTTTGCGCTGCGGCAGATGGAATGTCCATGACGTGAGTAGAGACTATATGGGCTGTGTATTATATGCCCAAGTCCGGCTGAAATCAAGAAACGTCTCGCATTTCTCGGTCAAATATTCATGCCTGGAGGCAGACTGCTGACGCTCGTATGTTGGCAATTGATCACAAGGATGGCATTTAGAATGCGAATGTATACCCGGATGGGGGTTTGTTGAGGATGCTGATGTTGGCTATCTGTGGATGGGTAACATACAGGTTACATACATGATGCTGAATGAGGGGCTATGCCCTACATAAGAACTGCAGAGATTGAGCTCTGGATCGTGTTCTTTGGCGGCTAGATGGTACACCATCTGCGGGGGATATTTCTTTCACTTCTACTGGTAGGCTGGAGCAGGCTATGACCTATATAAAGATTTAACTTTTGTCGTACATGATGCGGGATGTGTGGCTGTTTGACTAGACACCGCAAGTCTGAGATGGCTAAAATTTAAGGATTGGTTACTTACTGTATTGAAGAGGAGGGTTAACTAACTCTCCCTGAAGGCTTCGGTATTTCGTGCGTTGCTAATCTAGCATCTAGACTGAAATCTTCAACCATCTGACGCGTCGAGTTACTAATGTCGAGTTATACTAATAGTGATCTGTACCATTGCTTTGCACTAGCTTGATATGCACGTGGAATACATGTAGGTTTGAAGATATATTGATAGACAGCAGACTAGGTAATTAAACCCAGAGACAACATTGGTAATAAATCCTTTAGACACTGGTCCAAAAGAACCGAGTACATGTACATAGCTAATAACGTCTAACGACTCCAGGATTTCGATTCCTTACCTACATGTACCTAGCTAGATACGTATGTCCTAATAATTTGTACCGCTTCTTGATCAGTCAGTGACAGAATGACACGAATTTATTCATGCCAGGGAGACTTAAGCAATTTCAAGTTTACTCGACCTTTCTTTCTTTTGAAATCATCCACATTTTAAATCTAGTTCTTATAATTACAGAAAATGCAGAATGCAGATTTTATGCGGATTTGAGAAACCGAGTGCGAAATATTAGACATGCATTAGCGCGCCGAGGTAAGGGGTAAATATAGTTTTAAGGATTATTATAAAAATTTGAAATTATATTAAGTTAATATTATTATTTAAATATGTTTTATATATAAGCATTTCGTTTTAATAAGTATAATAATAAATTAAAATATAATATATTTAATAAGTTTATTAAAAAATAAATTAATTTTAATATTATAATTATTTTATTAAATAAATATTTTAATTAAGAAAATAATTTAAATATATATATATATATTATTATAAATAATTATTTTATTTAATAAATATTTATATTATTTAAAAATTATTTTATATTATAAAATTTTTATATATTTTTTATTATAATAAATTTAA